>JASDQU010258389.1:6930-23576 GCA_032191745.1 Picea mariana | reverse complement strand
TGTAAGTGTTTGTGAGAAGGATAGGGAAAAGGAGGAGACTCACTCTGGACAATGCTATGGTGATTAACAAAGAAAAAACCCTACTAGATTTTAGACAATCTAGGGTGAGAGAGTATTTATGAGTTTAATGAATGGAATGTTTCCACAGTACCTTGACAGTTCTATGGTTAATGTAAAAATATGCATTACATTTTAGAGGTAAAGTTACATATCAATTCTAGAACAACATGATTTTTTTTTACCTACACCAATTTTCAAAGAAGTTGTAAAATACCTCTAATAATTCCTCTTGGTCAACATATTGTTGTTTTTCTAAATTTCCATTGCAACTAATAAGTAATCAGAGGGAAGAATTAACTTACATCACCCTTATACGATATGATTTTTTTTAAAAATGGGAAATATCCAACTTCATACAACATATGCTATGTTGTGGCCCACACACATAGAGGGATAATCACAACAATAAAATGTAGGGATCTAAGGCATCTAATACAGAGGAAACCAGTAATTAAATTCTAGCCTATATCCATCTTAACACTAGAGCTATCAATTTAATGTGTATCTATAACGACATTTAATTGGGCTCTGTATAGAATTTCAAAACTAAACTTGTCCTCAAATACACATTAAACTATTAAAAACTGATCAATTATGGTTCTATAACATTTCTAGAACAATGAGTGCACAAAATTGTTGGCCTCAAATAGGTAAAATCACTTAAACTCAATTGCAGATTCTTTAATCTGAAGAGAAATATTATTTTCCTTCTTTCATTGCAATGGTTTTCATGTTTTTTTCATTTTTATAAACCATAATTTTTTTAATGCTGAATTAATTTTAGTATCAGGTTCTTTAATTCCTTCCTATGATGCATTGATTCCTTCAATGTTTTATTATTTTTCTTATAATACATTGATTTGAATGATTCCTTCTCTACTACTGACTATACAATTGAAGTACAATTATTCATCATAACCATGCATCTTCATAATGAGAAAAATATTGCATCAATGAACACATGCGTGGGATTTGATTTATTTCCTAAAATACTCTTTGATTTTAACTTCATTTTTCATATGATTCATATGAAAAGATGCATATGAGGCAAGTGTGGCTATAACCTTTATTACTACACCATCTTGATCATGAAATATATTGTGTTTGTGTTGAGTTTACTTTTACTATATTTTAGTTTTCTATAAGATTGTTTTGGCATGAAAATCCAAATGGCACCACTGTGAACTCGTAATGACCATACCTTGATCTAAAGGTGGTCTTGTTGATATCCTCATCCTTTATGGATGAAAGTGCAACACTCCAATGAGCTTGGATAATCCAGCTGACAGAGCAGTAGTTGGGCCAGAGTTTCTCAAAGAGATGGAAGACCAAATGATAAGAATTCAACATAATTTGAAAGCTGCCCAGGACAGGCAGAAAATTTATGATGATAAGAACAAAACCCACAGAGAATTCAAAGTGGGTGATCATGTTTTCCTGAAAGTGAAAACTAACAGAAGTTCCCTGAAGCTGGGAAGTTGCGCCAAGTTGGAAGCACGATACTGTGCGCCTTTTGAAATAATGGAAAGGATTGGGCCAATTCCATACATGCTTTCATTACCTACATCTATGATTGTACATAATGTGTTTCATTTTTCACTGCTTAAGAAATATATACCTAATGCTAATCATGTTATCGATTGGAATGTGATTCAGGTGGAACCAGAAGGTGTCCTGCAAGTGCATCCTATGCGCATATTGGACAGGAAAAGAAAACATCTCTCGAATCGAGCCATGGAGATTTTAAAGGTCCAGTGGACCTGGTACTATCCTAAGGACGTGACATGGGAGCATGAAGATGTTATGCAGGCAGAGTACCCGCATCTTTTTGAAAATTTTGAAAAGCTTGCAGATGCAGTGTAAAATTGCATTGAGGACAGTAAAAAAATAAGGGGAGGGGGATTGTAATTTCCCTAAGGCCGAGCCCTATTGTAAATCTTGTTTATGAAATGAATTTTAAATATGTTTTATAGGCTGGTGAGCCAAGTTTATATAAGCTAGTGGGCTTATGTGATTGTTAGGCTAGAGAGCCTAAGTGTTGAAGGCCAAGAGCCTGATTTTGTGCCTGTATTTATGCGGAACAATAATAAAATATAAACACCGTCGCGTGTAGACTGAACATGATGAATGAGTGATGGGGGACCAAGATTCCATAGAGTGGGCAAGGGATTAGGGGCTGGAAGGTGGGAAAATGGACTAAGTGTTGAGCCTAGGGGCTTAGGTCCTTGGGAATAATATTTTAATATTAATCCAAAAGACATGTGAATAATATGTTTTATCCTAAGTTCTTTTGGAAGGACAGACAACTTCCGAATGGAAGGAACGCATGCTGAAGGAATGCATGCAGTTTCATGGGTGACAAGTGTCAACCTAGGTGCATGCAAATAAAATGACTGAGATGAGCCCACATCGATGGTCATGTTGCCCAACTTGAGTTCAAAGAACTCCTTCATATTTCTGTCATAGTACCTTTTGGTCAGGTATTTCTTCTCAAAATACCTCTTGAACACCTTCCAAGTGATATATTTCTCTCTGATGTGTTGCACCTGCACAAACTGATCCCACCACATGGATGCTTTTCCCTTTAGTTGATACATCACAATTCTTCCTTTTGCATGAGGGGAATAATTTTGCAGTTGGAAATATTTCTTCATGCCTAGAAACCATGTTTTGGCATCTTCCTCCTTCTTATGTTCTCCATTTAATGTTGGAGGCTTGATCTTGTTCATCTTTCCTTTCAATTCATCCCTTCTATATGTTCGGTGTTTTCTCGTAGGGGAGGAGATTGAACTATTGTGCGCTTCCTTGCTGGAATTCTTTGGGGAGCGACGATGATGTTTGCTACCACTCTTCAATCTTCTTCTTCTCTCAGGGGTCCTACGATTCTCTGTCTTGCTTGAGCCACTCCCCTTTTCCAACTTCCTTTCTATTCTTTCTAGGCTCTTCAACATTTTTACGTTGAATTCTCCCTACTGATCCCTGACCCTCATGAGCTTTCGGCTATCAACTCGGCGAGCCTGGGCATATTTCTATAGTCTTTCAATGAGTTTCATCATATGTCCTTCCTTATCCATCTCTTTTTTGTGCCCATTAGAGTTTGATCCTTCGACTCCCAAGTTGACATCCCTTCCTACCCTTTCGTCCTCTATTTTTGAGGCAATCTATACCTTTTCCATTTCTATACTCAGCGTAGATTCATGGTTGACCTGACACTTGTTGAACTCTGCACACATAATGTGCAATCAACCGAAGTTTTTCAGGCCCTTAAACCTTCAAGAAACTTACAACACTCATAAGCCAACATGAATAAGAAAAACGTTTCAATTCCATTAAGTTTTCTTATCTTTGTTTGGCTCTGCAAATTTCGGGACTTCTGGTTTCGGGGTCTCGGTCCATGAGACTCTCATACTCGCTTTTGGGCAATAGATCCCTCTTTCTGCCTACCCTCGTAACTAAAGGCACCTTTCACAATTTCGCGATCTCGCGAGTTCATGAGTAAAAAACCCTCGACTCTTCTTCCTCTAAACGCCGATACCCGAAATGTGATACAGATATGGTTCCCTCCTCGCTAGCACCTGCTACATATAATCATAGGCTAGGGCTAAGTTCTAGAACCTCTCGCAACTCACGACTTCACGAGTTGGAGTGTTGAGCCCTCGTGCTCCTCCTTTGTGAATCCTGAAATCCCGATTTACTTTACCCTCCGGGCCCACATAGCACAACTATCTCCACATCTATAGTGGTGAGTGGCACCCTTAGGAGGGTCCACGTTATCTATGGTGACATCATCGGGTCCCACCATGCTCACTTTTCTTACAGCGTATCATCCCGAGTCTGATGGACAAACAAAGAGGGTGAACAGAGTAATAGAGGACATGCTGAGAATGTACGTGATGGACAAACTAGCAAGATGGGAAGACTACCTGGATTTGGTAGAATTCACCTACAATAATGGGTATCATGCATTGTTGAAGATGAGCCCATTTGAAGCACTTTAAGGAAGAAAGTGAAACACTCTAGTGAGATGGGATAATCCAGCTGATAGAGCAGTAGTTGGCCAGAGTTGCTCAAAGAGATGGAATACCAAATAATAAGAATTAAACAGAATTTGAAAGCTGCCCAGGACAGGCAGAAAAATTATGCTGATAAGAACAGAAACAATAGAGAATTCAAAGTGGGTGATCATGTTTTCCTGAAAGTGAAAACTAACAGGAGTTCCCTGAAGCTGGGAAGTTGCGCCAAGTTGGCAGCAAGATACTGTGGGCCTTTTGAAATCCTGGAAAGGATTGGGCCAGTGGCATACATGCTTGCATTACCTACATCTATGATTGTACATAATGTGTTTCATGTTTCACTGCTTAAGCAATATATACCTGATGTTAATCATGTTATCGATTGGAATGTGATTTAGGTGGAACCAGAAGGTGTCCTGCAAGTGCATCCTGTGTGCATATTGGACAGGAAAAGCAAACAGCTCCGGAAATGAGCCATAGAGCTTGTAAAGTTCTAGTGGACCTGGTACAGTCCCGAGGATGCGACATGGGAGCATGAAGATGTTATGCGGGCAGAGTACCTGCATCTTTTTGAAAATTTTGAAAAGCTTGTAGATGCAGTGTAAAGTTGCACTGAGGACAGTGTAGAAATAAGGGGAGGGGGATTGTAATGTCCCCAAGGTTGAGCCCTATTGTAAATCTTGTTTATGAAATGAATTGTAAATATGTTTTATAGGCTGGTGAGCTGAGTTTATATAAGCTGGTGGGCTTATGTGATTGTTAGGCCAGAGAGCCTAAGTGTTGAAGGCCAAGAGCCTGATTTTGTACCTGTATTTATGCGGAACAGTAATAAAATATAAACACCGCCACGTGCAGACCGACCACGATGAATGAGTGATGGGGGATTAAGCTTCCTCAGAGTGGGAAAGGGATTAGGGGCTGAAAAGTGGGGAAATGGACTAAGTGTTGAGCCTAGGGGCTTAGGTCCTTGGGAATAATATTTTAATATTATTCCAAAAGACATGTGAATAATATGTTTTATCCTAAGTTCTTTTGAAAGAACAAACAACTTCCGAATAAAAGGAATGCATGCAGTTGCACGGGTAACTATCTAACTTGAAATCAAACTAGATCAATCATAATACAAAAAATAAAATAAAATAATAAACTACAAAATTTATTGTTAACATTTATATTAGCATTATTATAAACATTTATATATTTTTTTTTAATTTTTAAACATTACAATTATGAACATTCTTTGTACATAAAAATAATATAGTTTTAAAATTATAATATTTAAGATTCTAAAACTTATATAAGAGAACAAACTTAAAATAATTCTTCCATAATAGTTAGTAAATGTAAAGTTGAATAATTCTAAAACTTTTTAACATTATAGTTATAAAATAAAATAATAAACTATAAAATTTATTGTTAATATTTATATTGGCATTATTATAAACATTTATATATTTTTTAACTTTTTAAACATTATGAACATTTTTTACATAAAAATGATATATTTTTAAAATTATAATATTTAAGATTCTAAAACTTATATGAAAAAACTTAAAATAAGTATTCCATAATAGTTAGTAAATCTAAAGTTGAATAATTCTAAAACTTAAAAACAAACTTAAAATAAAAGTTTCATAATAGTAGTTAGTAAATCTAAAATTAAATTATAATATTATATCGAAAAATAAAAATATTTTGAATGGTTACAATATTCTCACTTCATTGTTAAATAAATATATATAAAAAATGAATTTCCAAATATTCAAAACACATATAATTCTAATATTTTGAATTGTTCCTATATGTTTTCTTGATCTTATCTCATTTGTTAAATAAATACATATAAAAGTTAATTTTCTAACTATTCAAAAGATATAAAACTATAAATTGAAGTGTACCCGTTAATTATAATGAAAAACATGTTTTCTTAATCTTATCTTATTTGTTAAATAAATACATATAAAAGTTAATTTTCTAACTATTCAAAAGATAGATAGCTATAAATTGAAGTGTACCCGTTAATTATAATGAAAGACATGTTTTCTTAATCTTATCTTATTTGTTAAATAAATATATATAAAAGTTAATTTTCTAACTATTCAAAAGATAGATAGCTATAAATTGAAGTGTACCGATTAATTATAATGAAAGACAATTTTTCTAACTATTCAAAAGACAAATAGCTATAAATTGAAGTGTACCAATTAATTATAATGAAAGATAACTATGAATTGAAGTATACGGAATATGGAAGTGTGCAGATTAATATGTATTAAAAAATGTACAGTTGTTGAATCTATTTATACATTTAAAAATGCAATTTAAATAACAGAAAATAGAGATTTTGTCCAAATCTACATTATCAAATTCCAACCAAAACCCTAAAAGATAAAAAGTTTAGCCAAATAAATAAATAAAAATATATAACTATAAATTAAAATGTACAAATTAATTATAATGGAAACATATAAATTAATCTTAATCTCACCTCATTTATTAAAAAAATACATTAAAAAAATGTTTTTGTAAATATTCAAAAACGAATCGTGTACAGATTAATTAATTATAATGAAAATTTACAAATTATATAAATAAAAGACCTAAATTAAATTTCCAATTGGCACTAACTTCCCTCCAAATAATATTAACCATTCTAGTGAAAATAAATTAACACCATAATATAAAATTCTTACTCCATACTAAATATGGTATTAAAAAAAACCTATTTAACGTTTAGAAAACTCCAAATAGAATCAAAATAGAACCACCAAAGTACAAATCAACTACACTACACGGGCCCGTTTGTAATTACGCCTCAACGAAAATTTTAATGGACAAGTAATTACGCCTCAACTACACGGGCCTGTCCCTGCCATTACCACACAAAATTTCTCTGGCCCTGGCCCATCCTTTCCATTACCACAGGCCCGTGAAGGACAAGTAATTACAGTGACGGGCCCGTGGATTGGATTGGACAAGTAATTCCACGGGGCCGCCAGTGCCATTACCGAACAACAGTCACTGCCATTACCGAACAACAGTCAGTGCCATTACCACAGTCAGTGCCATTACTGAACAACAGTCACTGCCATTACCACACTAAAAATTTCAAACGACCACGCCAAATACAAACAATTTGATACTTTACTGAAAAGAAAATACAAACAATTTGATACTTTACTGAAAAGAATTGAACTTGATCGTTCAATCTCCGCCATACTTTGCTTCACTCTCTGTCATACTTTGCTTCACTCAATATTGATAGCAGGCCTTGGTTCGAAGGCCATGCATTTGGTATGAGTGGTGTCAAAGTATAACGGGGTGTCGGGAAGCCACTTCCATGATTTTTTGTTTAAATTGTAAACAAGAACCACCACAGATGTTCSACGCCCTGATATGAAGCAAACGCAATCCCCCRCTCCTTCTACTGCAGACTCAGACCAATTCARTAGCTCCTTRAGAAAWTCAGGCATCCGGGCAATCTCTTCCCACCTCCAAGAAGASTCTGAGGGGCTTTTATGAAATTCCCAAATAATAACCAACCCATTCRGCTCAATCTTGGCCGACACCATCAGAAGCCGCGACCCACAGGTAATCAGACAGTACATTCGCCTGCCATTATCCTCAGGCATTGGTTGTACCCAGAATCGCATTTCTCTTGCATCTTGGATGCTGAAAATCAGTATCATGGGTATCCTACGTCGACGTTCCATCTGATTCATCTGATGGAAAATCAAACAGTAAAAATAACCATCGCAGAAAATCATCTGATTCATTGTATTCAGATCTCCTGGAATATGTCCCGCGATCCTCCATGTTTTTACAGAGGAATCGTATATTTCAACTATATTCACATTTGAATCACTTCTCCTGCCCTTGACCACCACTTTGTAGATGTCTCCGCCATCCTCGCCTTTCAGGATGACGGAGACAAGATCTCTTTCTATGGATGTCAGTGGGGGTAGCTTGAAGGATGTTTGTGTGTAAGGATTACTTACGGAGATGGAAAACTGTGATAACGGATCTTGCATCAGTACCATCAGCCTCCCTTCAGCCGATCCTTCCGAAAGCACTTCACCTTCTCTATGTAGAAAAGAAAGCGAGAAGATGGGCTTCCAAGTGCCCGTGTAGAAACAAAATGCATGACAAGGCTGTGTGGAGCCTTGCTGCCACAGAAGTAGGCGTGGCTTCTTGTTAATAGGCGTTTGAGCCCAAACACCACTTAGGAATTTCCTTGATGAAAGGAGGGAATTCCATTCCATGGAGACACTGCGATATTTTAAAACCGAATCCACAGGCAGCCACGCCAAAGCTTCCTTTTGCAAATCGTCAGGCAACTCCGTCCACCGAGCCTCCTCAAAAAAGTCTAATCTCTCCTCCCCATCTGCCATTTCCATTCTCATTTCCATTTGTATCGAAAGAGATTAGGTTTGCGTATTTTAGTACAACATCGGTAGCCAATATATAAGATGTTATGTTCCATACCTTTTGGAAAAATGGCCGGAGGGTTTTTATTTTCATTAATAGTATTATATTCGGATTAATATTTTATTTAATAAACCCATAATACCGTTTTTATTTTCACTATAATATTAAATTTTGATTATTATTTTATTTAATAAACCCATAATATTGTGTATAAATAGAAATTTATTGTAATTAATATTATTATAGTTCCTACAAAGTAGTGACTTCATCAATGCATTCCACCATTAACTTCAAGCTGGGTGCAAGTAAACCCATAATACCATTTTTATTTTCACAATATTAAATTCAGATTATTATTTTATTTAATAAATCCATAATACTTATTATTATTTTATTTAATAAACCCATAATATTGTGTATAAATAGAAATTGGTTATAATTAATATTATTATAGTTCCTACAAAGTAGGGACTTCATAATGCATTCCACCATTAACTTCAAGAGGGTGCAAGATTCTAGACACCAACCAAATGATGGATGGTTTATGCAATGTTTAAATATTTATCGTATTAAAGCATATATGGTTTATATATGTTTTTTGTTTCAACTTACCATATACAATCTTATATGTTAATATTATTGAAATGTAGATCCATCTATTAGGGGTTTGGGTTAGGTTTTATGTTGATTTGATGTAACCATTGTTTTGCATTTAAGGTGATTTAGCCAAATGTGGTGTGTCATTTAATGATATAACCTCCACACATAATTGCACATAATCTTGGCATGTTTGTGGTGAATAAATTATTGTTATTGATATCAAAGGTAAGTATTCAAATATAAATATTCAAAGAAAATGTTAGTTTAAGAAATACAAAGTGGAAGTGGATTAGAAATGAAGTTAGGTGAAAGTGGATCAAATATGAAGTTATGTGAAACTGGACTAAAAAATAAAAGTGGATTAAACATGAAGTTATGTGAAAGTGGGTTAAAAAGTAAAAGTGAATTAAAAAGTGAAAGTGAATTAAAAGTGCACATGGTATTTGCACATGGTTTTAAAACCCATGGTGGTATCTTTCCCATGGTACATTGAAAAGTGAACTAAAAAATAAGAAATTAATTATTTATTTAATGAAGGTCGTGTCTTTTCAAATGTCCATGACTTTAATATTTACATATGAGAATATAATATGAGAAACTATTGAATATTATTTAAAAGGGAGAAAGCGACGAAGTATGTGAAGATCCAACGAATAGATCTTTGGAAAGTAGAAAAAGCAAGCGTCAAGAAGATCGGACGAAAGAAAAGGGAGCAAGTGTAGAGAAAATATCATGAAGACAATATCTGACGAATGTAGGAGTGAGTGTCGAACTCATCTGGTGAAAGAAAAAGTAACGAGTGTAAAGTAGATCTGGAAAAAGGAGAAGTGATGAGTGTAGAGAAGATTTGATGAAGACAGAAGAAGAAAAGAGACGAGTGAAGGAAATGCATATGAAGAACTGGTAAACTGGTAAGTAGGTTATTTTGAACACTCAACACACCCTTAAAATTTTCAATTTTTGGATACCACTTTTGCGTTTAATTATTTGGAATTTCTTCCTTTTCTTTTACATAGGTTGCATATTTGTCATTTAATTAAGTTTAATCATCTTTCCTTTTCTTTAGTTGCATCTAAAAAATCAATAAAACCAAAAATATATCATGTTTTGCATTTAAGTGGAAGAAAAAACAAAAAACACTTGGTGATTTCCCCAAAATGGGCCTTCAAAATCGTTGTTGGAAGCAGAGTTTTTCGATGCCCAATGGTTACTACTCGAACACGCCAACGTCGATCAACATCAGGTGTCAGCCAAACCAAACCAAAACATATGATAAAATATGAAGTGCATCATTCAGAACATCGATGTCGATAAATATTGGGCATGAGCCGAGTCAGGGAACAAACGAACAAATGTGCAGCTCCCTTGTAAGAGTTTCGACGTCCATAGTATCAAGCGTTGGCAATGTCAACAACAAAACATTTACCGATGAACTCAGGAGGTAATCGTTGATGATGATAGACATCGAGCATCGACACCCAATGTTATACACAAGAAAACACTCAAGATCGAGGCTAGAATCAATCGTCGATAGACATTGTCATTGATAGACTAAGACGACAAAAACCTACCCTTTATCATGTGTTTTCTCTCCTTGTTGATGCCTGATTAGAAAACATTGATGAGAAATATAGGTCATCTGTCATTTTTCTCCAAATACCTTTGAACGCAATCAGATCATCCATCTATAGATTTCCAATGCACACACATTTCATTAATCTCGACTGGTTCATAGATGCCATGTCTATATCTCGATCAAATCACATTGCACGAAAATGTTTATGCCTTCGTCTCTATCGTGATCGTCGCTTTAATTACGTGTGAGTTGTTAAAGTCTCGAACAAGTGAACTACCCAACCCCTAATCTCGAATTTCAGTATGCATCATTCAACGACCGTTTGAAATCCCTGATGGATCAATCCAACATCCCTTTGCGTTGTTGATTCTCGCATCGCATTAATTACAAAGGCTGGCATAGACGAAGTAAACAATGTATGAATATCCATAGTATATTTTACACTCAAGGATGAAAAACTCAGATCGGATGGATAACAACCATTTCTTTATGTTTGTCGTTGGTTTCCATAATTCGCATAAAACTGTTTAAATTTTCTCATGATAAGTCATGAATAATCAAGTTTCTCTTAGGAATTGAACTATGCTACATTTATTGCAAAGATCAAGACTACTGAGTATTTGACCCAGGAAAATATTCGCGCGTAGGTATTTATAGTGATTGTCCTTGAAATTTTTCGATATAACGGAATCTAAGTTAAGTTGTTGCATTGCAGGAAAAATGTTTCTTTGATGACCAGTGACTCAATAGTCACAAAATAATCTGAAGGGATGAATTGAGTGTCGAGCTCAACTGCTAAAAAGTTGGATCCCCCCCCAAGGCGGAACCCGTGATTTAAATGTCACAAAAGAAGCTAGTGAACCCGCCTACGATCATAAAGGATACAGATAATAACACAACATCCAAGTTACTCTTGGCATCCTGGCTTGATTTGTATAACAAAATTTACTATGATGATTTCCCAAAATTCGCACCTCATAACAACCTAGAGGTGAGGAAACTGGATGACCAAATGTTCCAAAACATCAAGCGCTCTTCAATGTATATGGTGGAGGATGGGACCTGTGTTCTACCATGTGTAGAAGCCTTAGAATGAATCATCAGAAATTCCTGATAAACAATAAATATGGAGAGTGTATTGGTGTTTTCTTGCCAACAGAGGTGAGCACATACTATAAACTCAAGGATGGTGAGATTACGATAAATAAGGATTTTTTTGTTGTGTTATATGAACGCCATAACACCAGTCAATTACTGACATCTTGGTGGAGGGAGGAAAATAAATTTGTGAACCGAGCCTCTGGGTGGTACAATACAATGAACCTCAAGGAACTCTACATATTATTGACAACCTTGATATGTTTTCTGTATGGGGAATAGAACTGCTCCAGGTTTATTAAGGCTTGGATTCCTTTGGATTACACAATAGATTTATCATGGAGCATTTTTAACTAGGGATATATTATCTCAAAACAATTAAGAACCAAAATAGAGGAATCACCAAAACCAAAAGCCAGAGAAATCCCTACATTTTACATGGCATATTATCTTCTAGATGCGATATGCAATACACATGTGTTCCTAGGCTTGAGTCTAAGATTCCACGCCTCGGAGTTGCTAGTCCATGTTTATTTCAGTATCCTATGAGAAAACAAGTACAAAAGATCAATCACTATATTTTTTGATGGATTCATATCTCGAGTGTATTCACGTATCTTTAAACAATATTTCCCAAGGCTCTCAGAGACAACGAGGAAAGTGATATCCAATACCGTACATTAGTACCTAGAAGAAAGAAGCACTTATATTAGAATTTTCAGAGCCATCACTGAACCACACTTACTACTAGCCCATGTGTTAGACAAGTTGGTGTTGGGAGAAATTTTCCACCAGACCATACTGCAAGGGCTCAATGCCTCTTTGGTAAGGGACAAGAAAAT
The DNA here is from genome assembly GCA_032191745.1 of Picea mariana. Lineage (NCBI taxonomy): Eukaryota > Viridiplantae > Streptophyta > Pinopsida > Pinales > Pinaceae > Picea > Picea mariana. The sequence goes on along the minus strand of JASDQU010258389.1, from coordinate 10,959 downwards.
AGTATTCATACCCTGTGGGTTTTATGTAGGTTACCACTAAAGGACACTACACAGGCGATCCATAGTTATGAGCGGAACGAACCGACTAAAAAAATGAATACAATAAAACAAAGATACGAAGAATAACAACAGATATCCAGTGAACAATAACTTCTATTGAATAAATGAAATAAGATGAAACTGTACAACTGCACAACTGAAAAAAACTTGCTTGAATGGTGGTAGTTATCTCTGAGAAGAAATGTGGCTGTTACGTGCATCCGTCTGAGCATAATTATTACAATGAGGCTCTAGAGGCATTTTTAACATTACTCATGAATTCCAAAGCCCTAGACATCCAAAAACCTAACCTTGGGAGATGAAACGCCAAAAGTTATGTGGGCCTTATTGGGTAAGTTGGTACCTCAAATTCTCGCGGTTGTAAATTTTTCATACGATATCCATTTTAGGTGCATGATAGCTCGTTGGAAAGTTATTTTGAAGAACTACACAATATTTCATCAAAATTTGACTCTGTCTATATTTTGATTTTGGCAAGCCAAAAAAACATTATTTAGGGCCCCAAAACAACCCCAGAAGTACAAAAAGATGTGATGAAATTAAAAATTCCATAATAAGCCAGTTGGATTAGGTGAGTGGCTAGCAGTCTCCACTTGGAATATGGGTAGGGCTTTAGATAGCCCCGAAAGTGTAGAACCCACAATTAAAAAGAAGTACAAAAGAACGTGTTGAACTAAAACCTATCAAGAGGATCTAGTTGGAATAGGTTGGTTGCCACCAATATCCACTTGGATCAGTCCTCCCCCCGTAGGAATCAATTGTCTCTATTTTGTTTATTTCCGCCATCAGGTGAGGAAAATTATGTTGAATTTGGCCCGAGGTGAGCCACTTCCCTTGGTGTAGGAGCTTCCTGGGCTTGACAACCTGATGAAGTTGGATCCTCTGTTGGTGAGTGTCCTTGACCTGTATCCAAGATATGATTGGTGGATGCCTTTTCCATGAAGACAGTGTTGAGATCTTTTGGTGTCAATTGTTCTGCGATCTCTGAGGTGTCCAATAATGGTGGAAAATATGGTTGAAGGAGGTCCACATTGAACACTAGGTGAAAGCCAAGGAACAGTGGATTGTTGAGCTCAAACGCATTGCTACCCACAACCTTAGTGATAGTTTAAATCCCAGAGTGAAGTGGGAAGAGCTTCCGATGGGCCCTCGTAATGTGTTCTTTCTGCAAATGTAACCAAATCTTGTCTCCCACCTAAAACTGGTGTGGTACCCTATGTTGATCATGGCATTGCTTGTACTTAGCATTAGCTTTCTGAAAAATCTCATGGACATGTTGGCAGATCTGATAAATCCACTCAATGAATTCAATGGCTTTGTCAGCCTCATAATGAACATGGGAAGATTCTTCCTGTGTGGTTGCAAGAGGTAATGCAACATCAATGTGACCCAAGGGTTGGAATCCCAACCCCACCTAAAATGGGCTATGGATGGTGGAGTTATGGAGAGCCCTGTTGTAGTTGTGTTGAACATAGGGAATATTATCATCCCATGTACGTGGATTTTTGGAGTTGTACATGCGTAGGATTTGCGCAATCATATGATTGATGAAATTTGTTTGGTTGTCATTTTCAGGGTGGAAAGCAGTGGATTTAGTGAGCTTGGTGTCCAACAGTGATCAGAGACTAGACCAAAATGTGTTGAGGAGCATGTTTTCTTAATCAAACATGAGGGTATGTTGTATCCCAAAATGGACCCACACTCATTCGAAGAAGATATGATCAGTATCTACCATTATGATGCTCTTCTTGCAGGCTATGAAGATGGTCATCTTTGAAAACTGATCAACTACCACAAATACACAATAATTTCCTTGTTTGGTGGACAGAAGGCCAGAAATATAATCCATCAAGATGGATTCCCAAGGCATCTCGGGAGTAGTAAGAGGGGTGTATAATCCTTTCTTCTTGATGACTATCTGGGAAATGGAATAGGAAGTGCAAGATCTAATATATTTGTTGACGTCCTGTCAAAATTTTTGCCCATAAAATTTTTCTGTAAAATGACCACAGTTTTTTCCATGCCAATATGTCCTTCCATCCGACAATAGTGAGCCTCCCAAACAATTTTTTCACGCTCTCTTGAAGGAACATAGAAATGACCTAAATGGAATAACAATCCGTCATGAATGTGAAAATCAGTGACATTCATGCCTGTACTCAAGAGCTGATAGGTGGTGGCTAAGTTCGTATCTTGTTGATAAAGTTGGGGCCACTCAGATGCCTCATGTCCATAGGAATGGAGCATGTTGGTGAGTGCATCCACGGGAGGTTGACTGAGACAGTCAACGATAGGATTTGTGATCCCTGTCTTATACTTGATGTTGATAATATGGAACTGTTGCAGGTAGGTAGACCCCTTATGATGGCAGTTGTTCTGCAACTTCTCTTATTTATGTATGAACTGCAGAGGCTTGTGATTAGTGTTGATGATTTGTCTCCTTTCCCAAAATGTAATGTTTCCATTGACGACAAGCTTGTACAATGGAATGAATTTCCTTGTCATAGGTGGGGTATTTCCGGATAGTATCTGAGAGTGTCTCACAATGGTATGCTACTGGATGACCGTGCTAAGTGAGAATTGTGACTACAACATAGTCGGATGCATCAGTCTCAATCTCGAATGATTATTGTAGATTGGTTAAGGAGAGTACTGGAGCTAAGCACAAGCGATGCTTTAGATCATAAAATGTTATTTTTTGTTCCTTCCCCCACATGAACTTTTCCTTGCCACCTCCCTTGGTCACTTGGTTGAGGGCTCGTGAAATATGGGAGAATTTGAACACGAACCATCGGTAGAAGTTGGACAATGCCAAGAATATTTGAATCTCAGTTAATGTGGTCGAGGTTGGCTAGTCATGGATGACTTGGACCTTAGTTGGATCAACATGTACCCCATGCTCATCAACAATCTAACCCAAGTATTGGACCCTGTTCATGCCAAAAGATCATTTTTCCAAGTTGGCATATAGCTTTTTTTGTCGCAGAGTGCTCAAAACCTAATGAATATGTTGCATGTGATCCTCCCAAGTTCTGTTGAATATGATGATGTCATCCAAATATACCACCACAAAATAGTTGGTGAATGGTATCAATACATCATCCATCAACCTCATGAAAGTGGCCAAAGCATTTGTTAATCCAAAGGGCATGAACAACCATTCGAAGAGACCTTCTTAAGATTTGAAAGTTGTCTTCCATAAATAAGTTGGTTCTATGGGAACCTGGTGGTAGCCATACTTTAGGTCAATCTTACTGAGGAACATTTCCTGCTTGAGTTGGTCAAGAAGGTCATCAATTATGGGAATTGGGTATTGGTTCATAACTGTGATTTTGTTTAATTCTCTATAATTAATGCATAACCGCCAGGTCCCATCTTTCTTATGCACTGTAAGGTCTGTCCAAACAGAGCCTTATAAAACATAAATTTAAATATAGAAATGCTATCATAATTTCTTTATAGTTCATTATTCAACATAATAACAATGTTCAATGGAATTAAAAATGAGCAGCATGATAATAAACAACATATTCAAAATAACTATTATGAACAATATATAAATAATGAACAAAATCATAATAATGATGATAATAAAACATATCTAGCTCAAACTGATGTTATTATTAAGCTCTACCTAAAGCTCTGCCCAAATTGAAGCTCTTCCCAAACTGATTAACCTCCCAACCAGCTAGGAACAACCTATCTAGATCCCCAGCCCCAGGATTCCTTACAGTTGCTTGGCCCCTGAGCCCAAGATTCCCAGAAACAGGTGCCCCTTGTGAATTTCCTCAAGTCTGTAAGCACAAAATAGTTGCAGAACAAATACACAGTCCCAAACTACCTCCTCCCTTCTCCTTTCCTTCTCCAATTTTTCTCCCCTCCCTAATATGAAAAATATTACTTTACCAAAAATCTCCCCTTCCCAATTCCTGTCTCTTGCCTTATCCCCTTCTCCTCCCTTCCAAACGC
>JASDQU010258388.1:0-10121 GCA_032191745.1 Picea mariana | reverse complement strand
TTTTAGTAACGACGTAAAAATAGGTCACAGAAGAGAGGGAATAGGTGGCGATGCCACTATGCCCATTATATTGAGATCATTGTGTTTGATTAATTCCTAAAAAAATTCCTCCTTGGTCTTTAGCCTCTGATATAACCTTAGTCGATGATCATTTTCCATAAGTGTTGTCCTTGCTTCATCAATGGTATAGAGTTTAACGAAGCCATTCTCGTATACAATATATACCTCGTATGGTTCGAGCCATCGGGTGTGGAATTTTCCTTTAAAATCCTTATACCGTGAATAAAAAAGGAGGGCCCAATCCCCCTCTTTAAACTTCTTCTCTTTGATGAATTCATCATGCCATTTAGCTCTCTGTTGTTGGACTAAAGCAGTTTGATTTATTGCAGCTTGGAAAATCTCATCAAGCTCATTCATCTAATCGAGCCTATGTTGCTGGGATTCCGAGAGATCCAAGCCCACTTGTAGTGCAATCCTCAGTGTTTTGATCTCGAATTCGATGGGGAGAACCACACGCTTTACATACACCAATTCATAAGGAGTAAACCCTGCGGTGTTCCTCCAGGTGGTTCTGTAGGCCCATAAGGCCTATGGAAGCTTGTCAGCCCAATATTTATGATGATGTTGGACTGTTTTAGTCAAGATAGCTTCTAGTACTCGATTTGTGACTTCTACCTGGCCATTTTCCTGAGGGTGGTATGAAGTTGACATCCGATGATTAATCTTGAATTGCTCGGTGATGGACTGGATGAGCCGTGAAATGAACTAGGTCCCTTGATCAGTGACGATCTCCCGAGGAACCCCAAAGTGGATGAAGATATCTTTGTATAGGAAGTTATCCAGTGCACCCTCTTTGGCCTTTGGAAGTGATTTGGCTTCAACCCATTTGGTCTCATAGTTCATACACACTAGAATGTACATCTTCTTCTTTGATAGTGGGTTAATAGGTACCATGAAGTCTAGGGCCTACTTCTCAAAGGGGTCTATCTGAAGCTGAGGCTAGAGTGACATCTCATATGACTTCACAGGTCATCCCATTCTCTGACACTTGTTGCAACTCCTGACGTACTTCTTGGAGTCCCTAAATATGGTTGGCCAGTAATACCCCAGGTGCAGTACTTTATTTGCAGTCATTTTATCCACTAAGTGGCCCCCGCAAGGTTCATCGTGACATGCTTTTAGGATGTCATACATTTTGTCTTCTCAAACACAACGTCGGATAATACAATCTTGCCCGGTACAAAAGAGATATCATTTGATCTAGGAATATGTTGCGCTCTGTCGGATAACCCTTTGACGCTCTTTTGGGGATAGATGTTGTGGGAGTCTACCTGCAGCCAAGTAGTTAGCGATATCTAAAAACCATGGTGTGTTAGTAGATAAAGCAAACAAGTGTCCATCTGGGAAGTTATCTTCCACTGGATTGGCTTCTCCTTCATTGGTGAGTCGAGAGAGGAAGTCAACAACAACATTTTCCTTTCCTAGTTTATCAATGATTGAAATGTCGAACTCCTATAGTAAGAGACACCACCTGGTCACTCTACCATTGGTGATGGATTTGTTCATAAGATAACGATTGGCAGAGTGATCAGTATGTATGAAGACACAATAACCTATGATGTAATGACAAAATTTATTAATAGCATACACAACAACAAGAAACTCTTTTTCAGTTACGGTATAGTTCTTTTCAGCAAGGGTGATATTTTTACTAATGTAATAGATAACATACAGACGTTGTTCCTCTTTCTGTCCGAGAACAACTCCAATGGCTTTATATGAGGCATCTCTAGAGATATGGAAAGGTATGGTCCATTTGGGACCCTGCAAGATTGGTGCAATGGATAATATTTCTTTTAAAGTTTCAAATGGGGTCTGACATTGATCATTCCAGAAAAATTCTGTAGCTTTTGTAAGTAATGAAAATAGGGGGGATGTTATCTTTGTAAAGTTTTTGATAAATCTTCGATAATATCCTGCATGTCCTAGAAAGTTGTGAACGTCTTTCTCGGTTGTGGGTACTGGAAGGTCACGAATGAATTTGATCTTAGCAGGATATACCTGGATTCCTATAGGTGATATGTGGTGTCCTATCACAACCCCCTTAGTACAAAGCATATGGAATTTCTCATGGCTACGAGAGAGGTTGGTTTCTTAGCACCTGATTAAGACCTTCTAAATTGTCTACAACTTATTGAAAGGTATCTCCATACATAGTAAAACCGTCCATATAAATTTCCATGCAATCATTGGTCAAGTCGGAGAATATACCTAAGAAAACCCTCTGGAATGTAGCAGGAGCGTTACATAGTCCAAATGGAAGTACTCAGTAAGCATAGGTTCCCCATGGGAATGTAAAAGTGTTTTTCTCTTGATCTGTAGGGGTGATTTGTATCTCATTATAACCACTAAACCAGTCAATAAAAGAGAAAGACTTTTTCCTCGCCAAGGTATCCAAGAATTGATCAATGAATGTTAATGTGAAGTAATATTTCAAAGTGGCCTTATTCAACTCCCTGTAGTCAACACAAATACTCCACTTTCCATTCTTATTTGGCACAATAATCAAGGGAGAAACCCATTTATTGTCGGAGATTGGGTAAATGAAATTTAAGTCAAGTAGCTTCTAGAGCTCCCCCTTGACTATATCCTTCAGAGCAGGGTTCGTCCTTTTCTGAGGTTGTCAAATAGGTCGAGAATCCTCCTTAAGATAAATGTGATGGGTACATAGATTAGGGTGGATCTCTTTCATGTTAGTATAGTCCCAAGCGAAGGCAGAACTATGCTTTCTTAGTATTTCAATGAGTTGCTTTTGTTGAGAAGAATCTAGCTTAGCATTGATATTCAAGGTTTTCCTAGGATGGATTTCAACAACTAAGATTTTCTCTTCAGGGGTAGCATCTATAGGAACCAATTCATCTAGTAATTGTGTTGGTTTAATTGGAGAATATTCTTCTTGGAACTTCTCCCCGAGGATATGCTCCAGAGTTGGGTGGCTGGCTATATGAGGATGTGCTAAATATGTACAAATAAAATCATCTTTAGTAGCTTGTTTAAATGTTGATGTTTGGTCAAGGGTTAGCAGAGGTTTTATGGGTTCCTCATCACTATCCTCGACCCAGGGGGAATTATCTAGGTCAGGGGAAGGTTTAGCAGGAGGATAGAGAGTTAGATTTTAGTTGAGTTCCCATGGGAGATGGTCATATTACCTGATCTACAACCGATATATGCGTCGGAAATGGCCAAATAGGGTCTCCCTAGAATCAATGGGTATCCCCCTAGGTTGGCCTTTGGTTGCAGGAGTATTCCCATGAGTCTACAGAAACAATTATATCTTCCAACATCACCTCGGGTTTTATTGTGGATCTATATTCTAGTTGAAGGACTGTAGGGGTAGGTAGAAGACCAGGCAACTGAAGTTTCTCCATGGTTTCTTTGGTTATTACATTTATGTCCGCTCCTAAGTCCACCAAAGTATGTGCAATGAAAATGTTATTAATGTTGACTTTGACTATTGGACTTCCTGGATCCATGTATTTGGCCATAAATACTTTTCCTAGCATTAGATCGGCTAGCTTCCCTATGACATGAACAATTTTTGGGTCTTTCTTCTTCCTTCCTGGTTTCTTTAGGTAGAGTTCCCGAACAACTTTAACATAGATCGAAACATCCTTGATAGCTTGGAACAGAGGAATTTTTACACACACGTTTCAAAGTTCTCCTAAAAGGTCAAATTATGGTTGTATGAGGGACTTTTCTATATTTAACCTTTCCTGATAAGGTGGTTCTGAAAATAGTTCCTACTCATCAAAGTTTTTCTAAGGAATGTTTTGTTTTTCCTTGGAGGGATTAGCATCCTGGTTTTCTAACATGGGGGTATTTTCGTCATCATCCTGTTCTTGAATGATGGGTGAGGTTTGATCCTGAACCACTCTTCTTGATCATAGATGTATGTTTTGAAATTCCGTAGGAGAAATGAAGTATGTGGGAAAGAAGGGCATTTCAGCATTGCAGGTAGGATGAACTACTTTATTATTTGGATTTGGTATTGGTTGGGCCGATAATTGCATAGGTTGTGGAGGAGTTTGGTTGGATGGTAATTGTAGTTGTTGTTGATGTTGAATTGGAGGGTGTGTTTGGGGAGTGGACTGTTGAAGATTATTCCCTCTCCAGCCTTGTTTCCAAGGATGGTTCTGCATTTGGGGTTGCCATTGATTCCAAGGCATGGAAGCATACCAATTTTGCTAGGGATATTGATACTGAGTATAGTATGGAGAAAATTGGGATTTCTCTTGTGTCATGCCTGGTGCCTTGGGCGGCCATGGTCGCTTTTGGGCCACAAAACATATTTGTTCTGTCTCCACAATGGCCCCTTGGTAGACTGCTTTTAGTTCAGGCAGGGAAGGGAAACTCTTAGTATCATGATTTTGTTCATAGCTACCACATATATCTATGTTATCTAGAGGACACTCCCTTAGATGGTGGTTTTTTCGACATCTAGAATAGAAAGAAATGAGTCACAATACTTTGACCTTTTTCCTTGTTGTGGTATTTCTTGGGACTAAGTTTTCTGAGATATCATAGGCTTGACCCTTGAATGTTCATTTAGCAAGATTCAAAAGTACAGTGGTTCTGGAGCAGACGTGTATACTTATCCAAAAATAAATATCAAAACCTATTGTATTAAAAAATGGTTACCAAACTAACACAACAAGAGTAGACTTAGAAAATTTAACGAACCCCATTCATAATCATGTGAATGATATCAAAATTATTATAGTGGCTAGGATCTAAGGGATATGGACAACCGATCCTATTATAAGCAATGGCTGGGATATATATTGGCTCTAATAATTATTGAGTGTCATTATCCAACAATTATCAGGGGCCATTATGCAACATACATCTATTCATCAGCATACACTTCACTACCATAGAAAAGACATAGGCTAATAATCATACATGAATATACTTAGCAATAAATAATTATGAAAATAAAGTAAATAGTACAGGACTATACCTATGAGTGGGCCCATGCTCACAGTACTCCTTTACTCTAAGTCAACTATATTACCAACAAGAAATTACCACTCATAAACAGAAATTATATATTGCAATATCTGAAATCTAAAACAACACTTTACTCAGTTTTGTTCTTCATATGTCTCTCACAATTCATCCTTGCTCAAGTGAGAACACACACACACACACACACACACACATATATACAATACATGGCTCAAAACAACTATGAATATAGAGCGTCAATTTCCTGTAATTCTGGGAAAGCAATTAAAACAAACTAGATGCCTAATCCAACAATCTGAGATATGAGCCAATAGTTGCTCCAATCCCTAATCCAACAATCTGAGATACGATCCAATAGTTGATCCAATCCCTAATCCATATGTTGAACTGTTATACATGTTCCTCATTCGGATTTCATCATGTGCTCAGAGGTGAAGATAATGAGAATCTCATTCAATTCTCATAGTTACTTATCTGTGGCCTTGTGTTGATATTCCTTAGCGCTCAACTGAATAATAATTACCAGCCCTGCCACTTGTTCAAGTGCCAGTTGTTCGTTCAAGGTGCTATCATGCTGATTTTATCCTTAGCACTGACTAGTATCGGACAATTAAGCTGATGATCAAGCTGATATATATATATATATATATATATATATATATATATATATATATATATATATATATATATATAACATGATGATATGTATACATGCAAAATGGAACATAGGATATTGTGTTGTCAACTGGATATATCTTCTTAAAATACTCTCTCCTGAGAATATAATATATATCTTCATAAAATGCCTTGAAGATATATATTCCTAAAATGCCTTGCATATATATATATATATATATTCGTATATCTTCAAGAGAATGAACCCGAAACCTTGCATTCTATGGCCAAATTAATGTTATTGAAAACCACACACATATAATAATTCAAATATCTTCTAAAACTCATTCTAATTCTAATCTATGAAAGGAAATTAAGATGATTATGTGGCAGTGGTAATACATTTAGGCTTGCCTCAACCTCCATTCTCCTATATAATTCTGCATCTTTCTTCCATTGAGAGAGACCAAGGATATGAGAGGTGAATGCCCTTAACTGAACATCACCAACACCGTGGTTAGGATTCCAACGAGCATTGTCAGGGAGGATGAAATTATAAAGATATAGTTCACACAACAGATTTTGATCCTTCATTTCTGCAGAAACATAGATGTTGAAAAAATCATCTGGTTGCTTAATCTCATGAAGTTGTCATGTTGCCAATTGTTTCAGTCTGAAGGCTTCCCACCAATCATGAAAGAAAAGGGGATAAGACTTAGGTGGCTCTCTACTATATATTCATTCAAAGGAAATCTCAGTAGTCTACTGTACCAATTTCTTTGTGTCCTCCAGTTGTTGTTTATATTGTTTAATCTTGTTAGTCCATCTTTGTTCTTGCTGTAAGTACATGGAAAACCACCTTTCCTTGATATTTTCTATGGCTTGCATGTGGGATTCTTTATTGATGATCCCTAGGTCAAACAGTTCATCCTTGTTTCTCCACCGGGGTAGATCATGTTTCAACTGCATGAAAGCATAAGTGTTGGTAATGACATCATCTAGGAAAGTATTAAAAATATTTTTTGCTTCTTCTGCATGGATTTTTGCACAACTCTCCACTCTCTCTTCCGACACTTCTTCTCCTTGAATATCCTCCATTATATTCCTTGCATCACTTGGGATCTTATGATATCTCAATCTGCTTTTAATATTTTTATTCTGCAACTAGCTTTAGATACTTTTCCTAGCATTAGATCGACTAGCTTCCCTATGACCTGAACAGTTTCTAGGTCTTTCTTATTCATTCCTGGTTTCTTTAAGAAGAGTTCCCGAACAACTTTAGCATATATCGAAAAATCCTCGATAGCTTGGAACAAAGAAATTTTTACACACATGTTTCAAAGTTATCCTAAAAGGTCAAATTATGGTTGTATGAGGGACGTTTCTGTATTTAACCTTTCTGGATAAGGTGGTTCTGAGAGTAGTTCCTACTCATCTGAGTTTTTCTAAGGAATGTTTTGTTTTTCCTTGGAGGGATTAGCGTCCTGGTTTTCTAATTTGGGGGAATTTTCATCATTGTCCTTTTCTTGAATGATGGGTGAGGTTTGATCCTGAACCACTCTTCTTGATCATAGATGTATGTTTTGAAATTCCATAGGATAAATGACGTATGTGGGAAAGAAGGGTATTTCAGCGTTGCAGGCAGGATGAACTAATTTATTATTTGGATTTGGTATTGGTTGGGCCAATAATTGCATAGGTTGTGGAGGAGTTTGGTTGGATGGTAATTGTAGTTGTTGTTGATGTTGAATTGGAGGGTGTGTTTGGGGAGTGGAATGTTGAATATTAGGCCCTCTCCAACCTTATTTCCAAGGATGATTCTGCATTTGGGGTTGCCATTGATTCCAAGGCATGGAAGCATACCAATTTTTCTAGGGATATTGATACTGAATATAGTATGGATGAAATTGGGATTTCTCTTGTGTCATGTCTAGTGCCTTGGGTGGCCATGGTCACTTTTGGGTCACAAAACAGATTTTTTATGTCTCCATAATGGCCCCTTGGTAGACTACTTTTAGTTCAGGCAGGGAAGGGACACTCTTAGTATCATGATTTTGTTCATAGATACCACATATTTCTATGTTATCTAGAGGACACTCCATTAGAGGGTGTTTTTTTCGACATCTAGAACAGAGGATAGCTAACGCTAGTTCTGATTCTTCTCTCTTTTTCTTTGCTCGGAAGGTATCCAATTAAGAGCTAAACGAACTAAGGATATTGGTTTTAAAGTTGTCCAACACGTTTCCTATTTTGGTTCTGGTAACTCCTCTTCCTGATGAATTTATGATTCTAGAGACTAGATCACGGGGGCCTTTCCCAGACTTAGTAATACCTCGTGAATAACATTTAAACAATTCACAGATATTTTCATAGGTCATATGGGAGATATCCCCACCCCCCATGAGATTTAATGCATCCATACAATCATCCTTGATTCCTCTTAGGAAGATAATACGTAATTTTTTGGGATCAAGTGTGTTTTGCTTAGTCCTTTGTAAGTTGTATTGAAACCTCTCTACATAATATTCAAGGGTTTCTTCCTCCTTCTGTGTCATTCTAAAAATTTATTCTCGTATATCCCCTACTTTGCAGTAATCCTGGTACTTCTTGAGAAATCTTTGCTTCATTTCACCCCAAGTTCTGATAGAATTTCCTCCGAGTCCCATGAACCAACAAAGAGAGGCTTCTTTCAAGGTGGTAGGAAATAGTTTAAGTTTATGGGCATCAAAATAATAGTCATAGCTTCAGGAAAGGACATCAAATTCAAAGAGGAAGGTGTTAGGGTTCTCGCTAGGCAATCCACAGAAATTCGGTAAAGGAGAGGGTGGAATGTTTTTCATTTGAAGTATGCCCTCAGACTCCTGAATAGGAAATTCAAATGTGATTGGTTCTTTTTGCTTCGATGTTTCCATTTCTTCTCCCATGTTTAAAAGTTTTCCCCCCCACAAAGATTCTTCAGAGGCAACAGAGTTTTTTGGCTCTTCAATAGGGCTACTATGTGCTTCTGATTAAGATCCTTCAATGAGATGGTCTTGGTTTTTGGGATATTCAAAGGAAGGAGGATCTATGACTAACCCAACAATAGAGTCTATTTCGGGTGGCTCTTCTAGATTGTCAGATGCTAATTTTGAGTAACGATGAGTACTAGGGGTTTTTGTAGGGTCTTGTTTTTCTCCACTTTTACTTGCCAGTTTATTAGTGTCATGGGTGGTCCCTGCACCATGTCCACAAGGTTTATTAGTGCCTCGAGTCATGCATCCTGTGATAATTGTTAAGGACAATATCCTGGACAAGGGATATCTGAGGGTAATTGTGAACTCCCTAGGGGTTTCCCTTCAGCCTGGTATTGCTCCTATAATGATCATAATTCTAAAGTCCTAATTCCTTGAGTGCCTCGCCGACAACGGCGCCAAAATGACAAGGTAAAAATATAGCTCTTAATTGTTTAGCATTGTATTATGTTCATTCATTAATTATGTCAACCTAAGGTTCAATGTGTACTTATGAGGCACTCTGTGTATTTTACACAAAAAAGAGAACTAGAAAAATGTAAACTATGGACAGGAAAGAAATGAGTCACAATAATTTGACCTTTTTCCTTGTTGTGGTATCTCTTGGGACTAAGTTTTATGAGATATCATAGGATTTACCCTTGAATGTTCACTTAGTAAGATTTAAAAGTACTGTGGTTCTGGAGTAGATGTGTATACTTATCCAAAAATAAATATTAAAACCTATTGTATTCAGAAATTATTACCAAACTAACACAACAAGAGTAGGCTTAGCAAATTTAGCGATCCCCATTCATAATCCTATGAATGATATCAAAATTATTGCAGTGGCTAGGATCTACGTATACCTAGATTCAACATAAAATGTTAGAATGGACAAAGGATCCTATTATAAGAAATGGATGGGATATATGTTGGCTCTAATAATTATTGACTAACATTATTCAACAATTTTCAGGGGCCATTATGCAACATACATCTATTCCTCAGCATACACTTCAATACCATAGAAAGTACATAGGCTAATAATCATACATGAATATACCTAGCAAAAAATAATTATGAACAAAAAATAAATAGTATAGGACTGTACCTGTGAGTGGGCCCACGGTCAAAGTATTCATGTACTCTAACTCGACTAGATTACCAATAAGAAATTACCACTCATAAACATAACTTATATATTGCAATCTCTGAAATATGAAACAACACTTTACTCAACTCTGTTCTTCATACGTCTCACACAATTCGTCCCTGCTCAAGTGAGCACACACACACACACATATATATACAATACATGAATCAAAACAAATTTGAATACAGAGTGCCAATTTCCTATAATTCTAGGAAAGCAGTTAAAACAAAATAGATGCCTAATCCAACAATATGATATACGAGCCAATAGTTGCTCCAATCCCTGATCCATCTGTTGAACTGTTATACATGTTCCTCATTCGGATTTCATCA
>JASDQU010258386.1:0-15751 GCA_032191745.1 Picea mariana | reverse complement strand
ATCTAGACTGTGGCCAGTCCACTGTTGACCACTTTAGGAGTAAAAAGGAAAAAAAAAAAACAACCCAAATGTCGAAGTCATGAAGCGACAAGGACCGTCGATTTGAGGATACTTTGGGATATCTCTTTTGACCATTGGATCTAGACTATGGTCAATCCAATGTTGACCATTTTGGAAATAAAAAGGAAACTAAAAAAAAAAACCCTGAATGCCAAAGTCACAAAGTGACGAGAACCGTCGATTCGAGGATACTTCAGAACCTCTCTTTTGACCATTGAATCTAGACCATGGTCAGTCTGGTGCTGACCACTTTAGGAGTAAAAAGGAAACTAAACAGAAAAACCCATGAATGTCGAAGTCACAAAGCGTCAAAGGCTGTAGATGTAAGGATCCACATAGACCTATATTGACCATTAGATAGAGGATATTGGAAGGTCGACTGGAGGGAGTTTGATACTTGGGATCTCTGGGCAATTCTACTCATAGGAGAAGCAAGATGTTCCTGGATACTATCAGCCCGGAGTGATGTTGCATCTTGACATCACCTAGGATGACATGGAACCATATTATGCATGCCACGTGTCATCCTGATTCATGATTTTTATAGACCTTATGTTCCAAATGGAACTTGAAACATGTCACCCGTGAATTAGGCCACATGTCATCTCCATATTTTTCCACATGTCACGACCTAGTGTGTAGTTGCTTGACCTAATGGATAATGGGACCCTGGGAGTTTGGGTGTTCAGAACTATGAGAAGCTTAGGGTGTGAAAACGTATGATCAAATAGGGCCAAAGGCTAGAGATACGTGGCAGGACCTCAGGATTTCGAGATAGTTGGGATACTGAGATGCTATGGTTAAAGTGGCCAAAGGCCCCAATCCATTGGTTCCTATCTCATCGTTTAGTGTGCAACCACATATAAGTGTGGACCCTGCAGGAGTCCGGGACATTGGAGAAATAGAAAAAGTAAGTAAAAAGGGCTGAAGGCCCAGACCAATCTCTCACTTCCCCATGTTATAATTTTTTAAATAAAAGAAATTAAATGAGTGGGACCCTATCTGGAACTCTGTCGTTCAAGAGAATTGGGTTTATTCACAAATTCATGATGAGGAAATTTTGCTGAAGTCCAGATACTTAGGCATTAACTAATATTAATAACCCTAAGTTCCCTTGGAGATTTAGTAAGGAGTGGGTTTTCACTATGTTAATGATTAATTAACTTAGTAGGCCTATAGGAGCTAGACAAATGTCAACTCATGGTTGGGAGAGTCTTTGTATACTATGATGATGTGGAGTGTTAAGTGACAGGGAGCCACATGGCTATGAGAGAATCTATTTAATGAAGGCTTAAAGAACTTTGAAGGGCCATAACTTGCAATGCAGAATGCATATCTGGAAAAATTTATAGTCATTGGAAAACCCTCGTCAATCCAAAGACAATGGGATAATAGTTACATGGATTTGAGGTGATTGAGAAAAGTGAAATTTTGATGCCCCATCCCTTAAAAAGGTACTTTAGGGATCGATGTGTGACAGGGAGCATGGGAACACATATTTTCAAGCCTAAGTTTTTCCATCAATGCCAAATGGGGAGATTGTTGATAGTTTCATTGTCATTGATGTCAACCCTTGAAGAAGCCCTGATGGTGTGGTTTTGGTACTTAAAATTGAATGAGTAATATGGACATGATGAATAGAGTTAATGTATGAAAGATGCTCATAAAAAGATACTGCTTGTTGTTCTGTTTTCGGTGATATGCGAAATGCCACGTGGTTTGTCACGGTTAGGGAGATATGCCCTTGTAAAGTTGGAAGCCCCAAAGAGTGGACAAGAAACCCCTAGTTTGTTATAAGTCTTGGTAAAAGGGGTAAATTTGTTGTAACAAGAAAAACCTAGAATCCCTAAATTAAGGAGAGGAGTTACCTAGCATGCGTATATAATCACCTCAAGGAGTCATTCATAAGTACAGTCACACAATTATTCATTGCTTATCTTTCTTGTGATCTAGTGATCGTTTTTCTAAGGTTGTAGCATCATTTTCTGAGGTAGAAAAGGGATATTGAAGGTGAAAGTTTCAGAGTTGCGCCAAAACCCTAGTTTCTGAGGTATATGTGAGTTGTAGGCTAGTATGGGAGCATATGAACACCATATGCAATGAAGAAAAGAGAGTATATATGTGGGATGTAGAAGATAAAATCACGTATGTGTGAAACAATCAAGAAAATTTGACTAGATGTTTGTACCGGTTCCTTCGAGTTTGAAAGGAAGATTACAAATCATCATCTTACTATTTCATGTCATCTTCAAAGGTATTAGTATGGTTGTATTCTTGTTTTCGTGGTTACTTCTTGTCATGATATGGTGTATGCTTGAGACATACTTGGTATGGTTGGTTTGGTATTTGGATATGGTATAACTTTGTTGCTTGGTTAAGTGAGGAGCACTCTGATATCTGGCTCAACATATGGCATGGTTCTTATAGTTCATATCCTTGAGTTGATTGTATATGGTTCAGGAACATTTATTTTGTATGGTGGGATATGCATGAGGGGCATGGATTGGTTATTTGAGATTCTTCATTGATGATATGGTATAGATCTGCATATGGTTGATGGTATGTTATATGGTACATGTTACACATGGTTTATGCTTTAGTTCACGATTCACTATTATTTATTGATGTATCTTTGGTTCATGATTGATGAACGAGATAGTATGTAAGTTCGTATACAATTGATGCATGGTATGGTACATGTGTTAGTTGGTTGATGAGACAGTGACAGTGACAGAGTGAAAGTGACAGAGACAAATTGACAATGATAGAGATAGAGTGACAATGATAGATATAGTAGCAGTGACAGTGGAAGATTTTGTGATAGTGAAAATTGGTCTACACTTATACTTCAGGGTGGCAGGATGGGGAAAGGATAGGTGGTTGTAGCCACCTTACGATTGGATCCAGAGAACTTAGGGGGTTGTATCCTCCTTCTGGTTGGAGCTAGAGAATTTAGGGAGTTGTAGCTTCCTTCAATTTGGAGCCTAAGAATAGGGGGTTGGAGCCTCCTTCCAGTTGTAGTTGGAAAATAAGGAAGTTGGTACTTCCTATGAATGTATTTCTTTTGACATATAAGAAAAACATTTCGTGGTTTTCTCCCATTTAGGTTTCCATGTAAATTCTCATGTATTGTGTATTTATTGTGATGTGATGTTGTTTATGGTTATACTGTTGATGATATATTAAATGATAATGATATACTATTGAATATTGTTGAAATATACAGTGGTTAAAAGTAGTAAAACTACTCATTAATGATTCAACACCCCTCTTAGTAATCCAATATCTTTTTCCATGCACATATGCTAAAAGGGAGCAACAAACAAGTGTTTCAATCAAATCTATTAAGAAGAGACTATTGGTGTGTTTAATCAATTAGAAAAGAAATAATATTTTTACAGTTGTACAATCAAAGAAAACAATTGATGAGATATCCTCAAACAAGAGTCTAAATGTCACAATTTCCAATCATTAATATAACCAAAATTGTTCTTAATAGTTCATACCAATCCAAAATTATATCATTTATGTTTATTACTTGTTGATATGTAAGAGATGTTGTTATAATATTAATAAGCACAACAACAAGAATGCTGATACCTGGATGGAGAATTAGAACACCTCTGATCATTATGATTATGATGTTGATGTGGTTGATATGTGGATAGTGAAAATTTCAGTTCCAATGGATCACGGTGAAGAATATGGGTCCTACAAATCCATAATAGTAGAATTAGAATGTGAGTATATGGTTTGATATGTAAGCCATTGTTGATGTTTGAATTAGTTATGATTGAAACAACAACCGCATGAGGATTTAAAACACCACTTTGTTTTTATAGAGGTGGTACACCTCTTTAATTTCTTTAAATATTTGTCTTTGAAAATATTGGGACAAAAATATATTAAAATGGGAGAGTGATAAAGATAAAACTCCAAATCTTTACCATTCAAATAAAATAAAATAAAATATTGAATAGAATATACATACATCAAGAATTCCTGAGACATGGAACATGAACCTTTACTCATAAAATAAATAAATTTGTAAAATATAATACAAAGGAAATAATTATAAGAAATACAACATGAATCTCACATCCATCACAATTTCATATATTTTTTATCAAATTCATAGGAAGAGAAATGAAGAGCCAACATATTAGAGAACTTTAAATGAGTCTTTTCATTAAAATCAAAACAAGATTTGATAGGTTAATTTCAAATTCATTATACTCCAATGATGAGAGTTTAAATATAAAATTAACATTAACCTCGAAATAGTTCTTTGGAGTTTTCTCAAAAATGAAATAGTCTTTAATAGCCTTCAAAAAATAAAGGCATTCGTCCAAAAGTGGACTAGGATATGGCTCTTATGGACCATAAAAAAAAGAAATGAAAAGAAAAGAGTAGTAACAGAGTTGAAGAAGGGAGGAACAAGAAAGACTTGAAAACAGAATAGAAGAGAGCAATATGAAATTCAATTATATTCTCATTGGGATAGATAAAATATAACTGGATGAATTTTGAAAGCAGAGGAGGATGGAAAAAGGATGTGATCAATTTTAAACTTACTGTGATGGAATATATCTATTTTCAATTTCTTGTTGATGCGCCTTTTGTATCATCTACTTTGGTTACATGACCAGTGTGAATTGCCTCCAACTATTATTGTTCAATTATTTTAATTAAGGCTCATTTTAATCAATATTCTATATAATCTTTCATTGGGGCTACATTTATCTCTTATGTAATTTTTTTATCGAACAATGTCCCTTCCAATTATCTCAATTCATATGAGTGTTGGTGGAGTGTATCTTCAATGTCCTTGTTTTTATTTGCATACTCACTAACCAACTTTCAACTTCATTCTCATTATATTTAATTATACTATTAAATTTTTTAGCAGATAATCCCTTTAGTATTTTCACATGTTCTTCAAATTGATTTTTTGTCATAATATAGAGTTCATAATTAACTTTGGATCTTGTAATTCTCTTGTAGTTCCTTCGAGTTCTATCTTGGTCAATTTGTGATACAATATTTCTTTTTTAACAACAACAACATGACATTCATCTAACATTTCTTTCAATACTTGTATCTTTTTGATACAACAAGATTTTAGCTATTTGATTTTGGTTGGAGAAGGTATATCTTATTCTTTTCTTTTCAGCTGAGTCATACTGGAAACTTTCAAGGTAAATGTGATGACAACATCTTTGTAAAATTCTTCTTCATTATTCAGATCAGCTTGGCCATATTCTCTAAAACTATTTAATTTTGAACCAAAAGAAATTATATTTCTCTTTGTATCCCATGCTTACAGAATAAGAGACATCCTCCTTTTAATATTTTCACAAACAAAATTTCTAACTTTAACCAATAAGCTTGAGATTCCTTTCATATTTGAGATCGATTCAGTTGTTCCATCATGATTTCTCCAAGGTTGAATAGAAACCAATGGACTTACAAAAATAGGTGGCGACATCAAGGTGCATTCCAATTATTTGACTCTTTCCTTTAATCTTGAATTCTCAACCTCCATGTTTTCAACTAAAAGTTCTAAAGCATCACCAGTAAATTTGTGAATTTGGGAATTTTTTTATGGTAGGACATTATTCAAGTCCAATTATATATCCTTGATTAATTTCCCCTTTGAATTCACACATTCAAATACTAGTTTCTTCAAATATTTATCAAATAATGAACTATGGAGAGTTAAGGATTCTTCCTCATAAAAGATAGGTTCTTGAGTTTCCAATTCTCTACTAGGTTGGACTCTCTTCTCATCATCTGGAAACTCTATGTCTTCAATATTTGCATCGAGGTCCATGTTTTCAAGAAGAATATCTTCACCAGATATGTCCTCTTCCACTTCTTATTAATTACTCTATCTTTTCCTCTTCCCAGTTATTGGTAATTTGTGGGGGTTTTTTAATATCCTTTTTGGGACAATGAGGATCATGTCCTTCACTTGAATTTTCAACCAAAGATTTATGTGTTTCCTGAGTAAAGTTCTGGGGATTTTGTCTGGGTGTGCCACTTTTATGGGAAGTAGTTTGAGATTTTGAACTCCTTTCATTTATGACCCTTCCATGTTTTATGTGTGCTTCATTCATACTAACTATTTTTCAAGGTTTCCAATCAATACTTCCTCAAGATTATTATCCTCGCTTCTTTCTTATCCATATATGTGTGTGTGTGTGTGTTTACATATGATAAATTGAAACCTATAGAGGCCATGTGATTCATGAAAAAATGTTTGGGGTCAAACCCTTTTACTAAATATACTAGTTTCAAATTATATTGGTCAAATTGAGTTGCAAATTCATTAGTTTTTTAGGAACTTCTTAATGTAATCTCACCAACTTTCCATGGAAATATGATAAATTTCTTTTTCTTTCTTTGGAGAAATAAATTGGCCTAGAATATGTATTTTCTTCAAACTTCTATCATGAATATCTTATCGGACACATAAAACAGAAGATAAGTTGTGGCCTCCCAGGAGCAGTAAACTCTAATTATATTGTACTATTCATTTGACTCAAATTTCCCTCTTTTATCTAGAAATGTCGTTGCCTCCAATGACAATCTTGAGGTATTATTCCCAAACATGAGTTTTTTGAAAGAAAAAAAAAAAGATTCATAAACTTCATAAAAGTGGTGCATCGCTTTATGCTTCTAGAGAACATGATACCAAGTATGAACCAAGTATGTTTTAGTATCAACTTTTCATGACAAGTTCAATCCTTGAAATACATGAAATTATACAATGGTTAAAACCAAGTACGAAGACATATAAAATTTCTTATCTTTCTTGAAATTTGATAGCTGAAATGATATCTCAGAAGACACAATTTTAGACCAATCGAAAATTCTTTCCCCTTGAATAGAATACTGCAAGATGTAAAGAGTCAAACGAGGGGAAATAGCAGTTGATTCTTTTCCCAGTAACCTAGCAAGAAACCAATCCATTTCTTTATAAGGTATCTTAAAAAAATTGTCCTGAATCATAGATAAATCCTCTGAAACTGTGGCTGGGTCTTGAAGGCATTGAGGCAACAAATACCTACCACTATTTTTATCCATTATGGAATCTTTGGCTTGCTCGACCTTGAAAGTTGTTGTAGTTTCAATAATCTAAGCATTTGACTGAAAGTTATTGGTGCTAAAGAGATTGAGGACAGTCCATTCAATTTAATAATTCTTTGATCTTTTTCAAAGTTGTTTGTACGCCATATTATCAAATATTTTGCTTCAAAGACCTCCAGGAAACACCTTACCTTAGCAATCCCAGATACCCATAAACCATTACCATTATTTTCTTTAGGAGGAAATGAAGAATAATATCTATAAGCCCTCAACCAATGGTTTTTGGGGTCTTATCTTAAAAATTTGTTCAATGTATCACCAAAAAATATCTCACATATTCTCTCCATATTTCTCAGGAGTTGATGAAGAAAATGCAGTCTTTCTATAATTACCAAATAATTCTTTTTTTTCTATTAACCATTGGAAATCTTATTTCACGAGAGTAATTCAACGAATTTAATTTGAATTTATGATATTAGTCTCGAAGAGTACATCATTAATAATGATCCTTATGTATTTAACCATTTGTCATTCTTCATAATATAAACATTAAATTATTTTTCAGTTAATGTGACATGGAGCTAGGACTCACGGTGGAGCGAAGAAATATGAAACATAAAAATATTTTGAAGAAGTTATCTTCTGTGCTCTTGTGAAATATTTTGAAATACGAGTAAGTATTAGATGGTAGACCAACAGAAGAAAAGAAACTTTTCAAAGTGGTGAAACAAATTCCAATTATGCAGTTGAGATTAAGATACTAAGTTTCACAGTATTGAATATATGGACAAAATAATGAGAAATCAATTAAGTATCAAAAAACGGAAAGATGAAGAAAGGAAAAGAAAGTTTCTCAAGATATGATATGATCTATGCTTCCATGTTTGAAAAATAATTGAAAATACTAAGTGTTGGAGCACTCATAATTTTTAAATATCACTAGGTACTACGAAATAGGCAGACGGAATTGTGGATACATATTAAAGAAAAATTTTAATATCCATGAATTTATTGTTGCATGAGGAGCGCATTGGTACAATTTTTAAGTAGTAGAGCATGGTAGTGCAATTTGAGGAAGGTGGAGATTAGGTTAGGATTAGTAACCCACCACGATATTTTTTTTTATGTAAGGAAGTAAAATATAAGAGAGAGAGAGACTTATGAATTAGAGAATTTTAAGGTCAACAACTGGGTTAAAATGTTGGATAGTAACCCCATATGGGCTACTAAGAATCCATAATCTCTCTTATTGGGCATGGAGTCACTACAAAGGAGAGAAAATAAAATAAGAAAGAAAGTACAAAAGAGAATAAAATAAAACTATGTACAATTGAGAGTAGAATTAATCAAGCAAATAATTTTTTGAGATATTGGCCATTGACTAACAATGCTTACATTGTCCCCTTCATGTCTTTAATTAAGTAATAATTATAACCCAAGATATTTTCAATAATGTATGGGCCAATCCATAATACCTCTAACTTTGTATGCATTGAAGGATTTTCCTTTTCTTTGTTCCTAATCTGAAAATGAAAAAGGTTTGTGTATACAAATTTGCAAGTGGAAAATGTGTGTGTCTTGGGCAATTGGATCAAGTTGAAAGCACATGAAGATATTGAGTTTTTATACTTGAAATGAACAACATAAACATACAAAAACAACCATCATAATAAACACATAACACGACAAAATGATAAAGGAGTCCACCCCTCTCTTGGGCTACATCTCCGGGTCTAACTTCCAATAGATAATTTTCATTATATGATATAAGTGTTAAACTCAATTCTTTACAATGCTCACAATGAAAAATAGATGGCTCTAGTGGCTCCAGAATGTCCAAAAACCCCTAGCTAGACTCTTTCTGCACTTGGTTTGGAAAAACACTAGAGAAAATACAACTTCTGGAAGTTTTCCCCAATAACCTGTTGTATCTTCCCAAAAAAATGCACACACTTTCTGACTAATTCGGCCTCTATGTGTTTTACGTGCCAAAACTCACCACCATGCACCGTTCTAGAAAATGGGTGAAAATGTTGCACCATTGGGGGGGTTAGCGCCTTATCCAACGAAAATCCTGGTCACATGGCCCATGTGGTCGGGTGTCGACCTAACTCTCGCACCTAATAGCTAAATATCCTCCATGTTCACACTTATGGTCATGTGAGTGAATGGTTGAGAATTGTGTCCGCGGGGTGGGGCTAATCCCTGATCCTTTTCTGCCCAAATGAATATTTAATTCAATTTTAAATACATGTTTTAAACTATAGGGTTA
Organism: Picea mariana; assembly: GCA_032191745.1. Lineage (NCBI taxonomy): Eukaryota > Viridiplantae > Streptophyta > Pinopsida > Pinales > Pinaceae > Picea > Picea mariana. Next base: position 6,327 of record JASDQU010258386.1, on the reverse strand, counting down.
AGTCACACGGTTAGGTGGGTTGGTGGCCCAACCTATCCAAAGTCTTTCCCATGCCCGAAGGTCATGGGTTCAACCCCCATGGAGACCATACCAATTTTTTTAAACAATAAGGGGATGCCACGTGGTGGCCCCTGGCTGGGCCACGTGGCATCCTTTCATTCGTCTATGAACATGCCATGTGTCGACCAAGGATTGGTCCACATCAACCTCTGCATAGTCAGCCTGCCAAATCACCTACCCGTCATCCTTCTATTATCTCCTCAAATAACACAGTCAAATTTGTTTATTTTAGGTGATAGAAAGTCATTGAAAAATACATTTCTAAATTTTTTAAGGTTCATTTTTGAGAGCCTTAGGTTTGTAATAAAGTTTGAAAAACATTTGATTTGGTTTTCCCTTCAAAAAAGTCAAAAATCAGGTTTTGTTGGCTAAGCGCCTTTCCAAAAGGGATTCTAAGCCACCGAACTCCTTAGCTTTCGGTGGCTTAAACGTGAAATTCGGGGCTCTCTTAGCCACCGAAAGTGCAGAAAAGTCTATTTTTACTATGTTGAGCCATCATTTTAAAATGATGATTCTGAGCGAATGGAGAATATTTTTGAAAACCAAAATGACATTTTTGTTGATAACATGTCAAAGGACAATAACCTCTCTCATTTTTCCTACATGTGTCATATATTTGGAGAATCAAATTCATCTTTGAGACCTAATTTTCGGATCTCATAATTTCCCTATTTGACACATGTTTTTGAAATGCAGTTCCCGGGAAAATGAAAATGAATATCAAAGAACGGAGAGAGGTTTTTTCTCAAAACAAACCAATATACAAAATCTTCTTCCATTTTTTACACATATATTTTGGTTTGAGAGATACAAGTCAATCTTTGAGCAACATATTTCCATAAAATTCTGTCTTTTCCAGCCACCTCACAAATTCGAATATGAGGTAGGAGAAGAGGTTATCAGATCCATATTTTGAGGATCTAAAACTACTTGTAAATTCTATAAATCCTATCAATTTTAGATACTGAAGGGTTCGACTTTGAGTTTTTCTATGTTGCTACTGTAATAGACACTTTTTCTTAATATATCAAACTTGCAAACTTCTTTCATTGGTGTTATCAGACCTCTTCTTTCTTATCTGTTCTTACTTATGAGTTGAATGCAATTCTTTGTCTATGCTTATTTAATCCATAGGTGATTGTCATCTCACCATCTAATTGTTAAGCAAAGGATCATAAGTGGTTATGCTAGTTTCTAGACCCATCATGCTTATTGTTTTATATATGTGTGATCTGGTTAAGTGATTAGTTTTTGTTCTATTTGATACATAACCCGTCTAATTGCATCTCTTGAGAGCCTTGTATTGTTTGATATGCCTAGAAAGTATTGAATACATAGTCCAGTTAGTTAGATATTCATCTTGATCCAACCCCACACCCATTATTGAGTGAATCATTGCAAGAACAGTTAAGTTACCAGGCATCTCTAAGATACAACCTAGGAGAGTTTCTTGGAGTGATAACACCTGCCATGTCACCATTCCATGACAGTAGTACGGTTGTATGGTCAGTTGCCACATGGCCTGTATGAATTGTACAGTCAGCAAAATTGTGCATGTTTGTGAAAACAGATAGAACACGATATTTCCCTCATACAAAATCCAATTGAGTCCTTTCAAGTTGTGTTGGGATCATGAGGATGAGATCTACACAATGAATCTATTTTTGAGAAATTTCAAACACTTTGATTTTTGAGCATTTTTTTTTATCCCCTGGATCACTCCTCCCCATTGGGAAGCTTTTGGACACCCAAAATACTACTTTCAGTCAATTTGTAGATGAGGGCATAGTTCCCTCACCTTTCCAACCTCAATCCATTTAGCTTTTCTTGGATTTTTTCCTTTGAGACCAAGACGAAGGTACTCCACATTCCCTTGTTTTGAAGTTCTTATCTTTCTATCAAGGATTGTATCCTCATGAAATTCTGAAAGATATTCTAGCGAGAAGTCATCTATGGAAGGAATCTAAACATACTCTCCTTGATCATCAATCAAAGGTGGCTCATACAATCTTAAATTATCAGCATTAACAACTACATACATTTGCAGATAAGGAGGCAAATCCAAACAGAAGGCATTGTTACCAATATTTTCAAGAATCTTAAAAGGTCCATATCTAATTGGTTTTAGCTTTCTTCCTTCTCCTTTAAGCCTCTCTTTGCTAGTTTAAATCCAAAATTCATCTCCAACTTGATAACTCTGATCAACATGATGCTTGTCTTGTACTTGGCTTGGCTCTTTTCCAATTGTTCTTGTACCAATTGATGCACTAATTGTATTTGTTCAATGAACTTCTTTGCTCTATCAATGTTATAATGACCATCATTAAAAACATCCTTCTCAAAGATAAAATCTAAAGGAGATTTTGGAAAATAACTAAAACATGCCTCAAATGGAGATGTTTGAGTCGAAGAATGCTTAGCCCAGTTATAAGCATGTTGAATGTAGTGTAGGTGCTCATCCCAAAGCTTAGGATGTTTGCTGCAATAACCATGAAGAAGATGTACTATTGTTTTATTCACCACTTATGTTTGACCATCAATTTGTGGATGAAATGATGTGGTCTTTTTCAACTTGGTGTCCATGAGTGCCCATAAAATTGACCAAAAGTTCCCAAATAATCGGGAATCTCGATCATAAATAATAGATTTGGGAAACCCAAAATGTACCCATACATGTTGAAACAAAAATGCGTCTTTTTTTCAACTGTAAACTTCTTCTTACATGGCATCAAAATACACATTTGTCTGAAACGGTCAACCACAACATAAACATAACCATGATTATTTTTTTACATAGGTAATCCTCCCACAAAGTTTATGGAAATGATTTCCCAAGGACGAGAAGGAACCAAAAGTGGAGTATATAATCCCAAATTTCTATTGCTAGGATTACTTGTATCACATAAAGAACATCCTCTTACATATCGTGAAACCATTCCATTCATTTTAGGCCAATAGACATACCTTTGCAAATTAGCCACCATCTTGGCTACACCAAAGTGGCCAGCAATACGAGAAGAATGTGCTTCCCTTATAATATTGACTCTTTCACCCTGTGGAATACATAGCTTACCAAGATGACACACAAACTTATCATGCACATGGTAATCCAATTCCTCAACTTGGTTAGAATGACACAAAGTTGCATAAACGTCTTTAAAATCAACATCTAAAGCATATTGTTCAATATATCTCTCATGCATGATAGAATCATGCTTAAGAATAACTGAAGCACTAACAATAGGCCTAGAAAGCATATCAACAACTTTGTTATAAATGTCTTTCTTATACCTGATAACCAAGTTCAATTTTTGTAGGAAACCCATCCATATGAAGTGCCTTTCTTGTTGTAGCTTTGTTTTTGATTGCAAGTATTGCAATGGTTGATGATCTATGTGAATAATAGTTTCTTTTCACAACAAATAATGTTTCCATTTTTTCACACTTTGCACCAATGCATACAACTCATCATATGTAGGATAATTAATCACAACACCATTAAAAGTTTCAGAATGATAACAAATAGGCTTACCATGTTGCAACAACACTGCTCCCATGGAATATTTACTTGCATCTTTTTGTATCTCAAATGGTTTTCTCAAATGAGGAAGTGCAAGAACTGTAGTTGAACTAATTTTCTCCTTCAATGCATCAAAATATTTTTGAGAAACTTGATTAAAAAACTTGATTAATGCTTGTCACTACATGTAAAGGAGCTTCAATTGAAGAAACGCTAGCAATATACATTCTCCAATATTGGGTTTCTCCCAAAACGATTCTTACCTTTGTTACATTGTTGGGATTGGGCCAATCCAAAATGACTTTGACCTTGGAAGGATCTATTTTCAGTTCTCCTCCTCCAACAATATGTCCCAAGTAAACATGTGAGGTCTTTCCAAACTCAGATTTAGACATATTTAAAAACAAATTTTCTTTATTCAAGACATCTAAGACTTGTTTCACATGCCTAACATGCTCTTCATGATATTTTCTAAATATCAATATGTCATCCAAGTAGACTGTTATCACCATTAAAATTTTTGTGTGAAATCAAGATTTTTGGACTTAGCGAGACGCTATATTGGTTTGGAGGCTTGATAAACTAGGGAAGGGGCTAAATATGGAAGGAAGGAGATAAATCTGAAAGGAAGAGGCTAATTTTGGCGAGGGTGCTAAGGTGATGGGACCCAATATGTCGTAGATCACGAGCTCTCTAGATCGACACTCGAGGATCATTTTGGGGGGAGAAGCTGCGCAGAAGATAATTTCAAAAAGAGGGCTGAAATCTAAACCATGGTTTTTGTTCGGGGATATGTGGCGCCACCAGATGCATTTCGAGGTGAAAATTGGGCTGCCCCAAACCACTTCCTCACGCCCCCAAAATTTGGAAAAGGTATAAAAGAGAATTTGTTATGTATTTTATTATTATTTTGAAAGACTGGACCATTTGAAACTTAGCACGACCACCCTCTTTCAACTGAAGCTCAACAGTTCTCCAACTGCATGCCATTTCCACTCATTCCTAGGTATTTTTCATCACAGCCATGGATCCTATCATAAATTCAGTAACAGAACAAGACCCTATGGTGAATGGAGAATCCTTAATTGACAGAGATTCACACGTCTTTGATACTAAAATCACCATTTCGCCCATCTATGTGTCCAGAAGCAACATGTCTGATAATGTAGGAAGGCTTATACCATTCCTTGAAGCAGTCTAGGCCTCCATAATCCCATATGCTATCGAAGTTGCTTTCCCTTTTCCCAAATTTATAGGTTGGTGTGCCGAACAGTATTGACATGAAGAAAAGGCCATTGTGAATAAACAAGGATCCAAGGTCATGTGTAGGGTAGAGAACCTGTCAATTTGAGATTCCCTTAGTATACCAAAGTCTTTCTCCACAATTTCTGAACCTTTCAATGAAAAAAAGATAATTAGGGTATACAAATAATTCCCATCAGAGGTCTGAGATCTATTTTTATAGAAAATTTTCAAACCAGAACATCTTTCAGAGAGTCTATATTTTCCAATGAATGTGAGTATAATGGTTATTGAGGTCCAATAGGTCTTTTCCATGTTGAGTTAAATTTTAGGTCTATATAATGACAAACATGTGGTCGAAGTCATGTTGGGTTTCCTGTTGACATTTTTTCAGTCAGATTTTGGTTTGTCAGTCTGTATCAGTTTTAATCAATTCATAGTTGATAATATCCATAAAAAATTAGTGAATTTTCGTTCTCTAAGGCATTTTAGATATTACACCTATTTGCTGAAGATTTTCCTGGAAACCAATAAGAGAGAATTTCCTGAAGAAACATTCATATCAAGTCAATGTAATAGGATTACATTGCTCATCTTCATCAACAAAGTTATGTCCAGGGTTTATAGTTTTATATTCAACACCAACCTACCTAGATTTTTGGATGACATGAGGATCTGTAGCCAAATCCAGAAAACAGAGTGGGGGATTAGGTATTGTTCATGCATTCAACAATAATCTGGGTTTATGGTTTTCATGAATCCCCCTATCTATTGCCCATCTTTCTGACCCCCAGATTCTTTTCCCTTGAATTCATCAGGCAAAGAATTATATCTGAGACAAAGCATTTCCTAATGTTGTGCAAAGTTTCCAACCTGAAGTTCCCCTTTATCATTAGTCCTTTCATTGTCATATCCATATCTTGTTTATCTCATATTCAATAAAATCTCAAAGAGTTTGGTTTTGCACAACTACAGGGAAGGAGGTATGATCCACACCAAATCATATCCAAGAGAAGACTAATGAACAAACAAGCCCCTTATGAGCATGAACATGTTGAGGGTTTTGATAAAATGGAAAACCTAGAAGTCTGCGCTGACATGGAAGCAATCTTGCAAACAACTAAAACACAACAAGTGGAGGAAAACCTGCAACAAAGTCAGATGCAACAAGTGGAGGCAAACCTGCAAAGAAGTCGGACACAACAAGCTCCTCAGAAACAGATAGTCAAAGTTCCCAAGATGATTGTTTACAACAATAGAAGCAATTCAAAGGCCATGGGAACTAATGATCATCAGTCTGCTCCTAAAAATATGAATATTACATTGTCTCCATAGATAGTGGATTAAGAGGAGGAAGAGCCTAAAGAAAAAGTAAATATGGATATGTTGGAGAGTGGAACTAGAACTATAGAGGTTGAAAAGGGAAGAAAACTACAAAGTGAAGGTTGTTGGGTATGTATTATATTCTTTTCATGTGTGTGTGTGTGGGTCCGTCAGATACGACA
>JASDQU010258384.1:0-15808 GCA_032191745.1 Picea mariana | reverse complement strand
TGGGGTCCATGGAGTCTTCTATAGATCCCATGCCCTTCCTTCTTGAATATTCCAACTTCTTCCTTTCATCATAGGAACATAGATGTAGATGGAAAACCAAGGATACTTAAGGCTTCTTTTCGAAGAAGACTTCTTCTAGAGTCAAGTTGAACATGTGGTGCTTATCATGGCTCCTGCTTTCAATGGGGAACATGGATAGATACTTTATAATATTCATAGATTCTTCAATGGATCATATCATTTCAGATTATCTCCCTCCTAATCCTTGCTTCATGCATGAATGCATGCTCTTCTTTTAGAATTCTGCGATCAACTCCCTCCATCTAAGAGAGTCCATGCTTGCATCTACATCCTTATTGCTTTCTGCAAAGTGTCACAAGTCTTATTCTAGTTTTCCTCTTGACTACTGACTTCTTTTTTGTCTGACTCCTTCTGGGTCTCTTCAAGTTTGATTCTTATTTCATCCTATCTGGAAGTTGTTACTTATATAATAGATTCCTCAAGAATTTGTCACCAAATATTGTCAACGTACTTCATCTTTTTCATGTACATTACTTGACTTGTATTCATCGTAACATAAATCCTTATCTTGTTATTCTTCCATAGTTATTGTTTCACTGACCATATTATATTCTAAGAAATATATACACATGATATGTACAAAAACTATGTAAACATGGTATGTACAAGAACTATTTTATAGAAGAATAGTGTTACCTTGACTAGAAGAAGAAGTCTGCTTCATCCTACTTAACTTTCTTTCAGGGTTCCTTTTCTTCGACAATTGTTGCTTCGTGTGTTTCCTTCCTTTTCTTTAACTCAAGATAGTGGTTCCTGTAGTGACCATATTTTAGATAGTTGAAGCATTGTATTTTTGACATATCCTTATCTTGATTTGGTTTCTTCCTTGAACCAAACTTCTTCTTATTCCTAAATTTCTTGAACTTTGTTATGTATGCTTGATCATCATATTTATTTTGGGATTTCTCTTTTGTGCTAGTGCTTGATTATTCATGTGCACAACAAGTCCAAATTTCTTCAAATGTGAGATACTTCGTTCTTGTGTTCATGCTTGCGGAAAATGCATGCCATGTCTTGGGAAGACCATAGAGTATGATATTTACTAGTTCCTTTTCTGAAATGATTTCCTCAATAACTTGTAATTGATCTCTTAGTTGAGATATTTTTACAAAGTATGATGTTATGCTATCATCGTCATTCATTTTCATGTCACGATCTCATTCTTCAGAATCATCACTTGTCCAATATTTCTGACTAAGAAGAGGTTAGTTAGGGCATCATACATCTTCTTATATGAGTCAAGATGAGAGATGTAGGGTATCAAATGGTCCTTTACAGATTCTACTACGATGTTCATAGAATTGATGCCATTGTCCTTGAACTTCTCCATAACTGCAATGTTTTGAGGTTCCTTCTCTTTTCCCACTTCAAACTGTGGTTTCATGATATTTCCTTTCATGATATCCAATACTTTATTCTTGGCAAGGACGAGATCAATCATTTTCTTCTATGCTCTGTAGTTAGAATCCCCTTCTAAGTTGTTTTTTGACTTCATAGAGTAACTCATGACTTCTTTGACTTGGTCAACCTTTGACTTTGACAAAAAACTCAAACTTGACACCTTGGCTTGCTGAGAGAACCAGAAGGTGCACTAGGTTAGGGTGCACTAGGCTATCCAGGAATTAGGTCAAGCTCTTCACTTAAGGTGCTTGAATAATAGGGTTAGTTTTGTGTTGTTGCAACAAAACTTTGACTGCAACTGCAACTGCAACTAAGAAAATCCTCCAAATCTATATTCTAGTGGTTAGACTGTCTGAAGATAGTGTGGACCCATAACTTGTTAGAAAAATAGGTGTGCTCATTTCACCATAGACAATATAGTAATATTTTCACCCAACCATAGGCACAAAGGCCACCCCCGAGCACCTTAACCTTGATAGACATAATAATTCTGGAAGAAATCCAATAGCCAACCAAGGTAGTGCAACTTTCTCCAAGGCTATCACACCAAGAAATAATAACCAAAGACCAAGCAGAAATTCCAAACCATAACCAAGAGAAAGTCCAACCAAAAGCCAAAATACCAGTTGCAGCTGCACTCCCTCTCCAAACTTGCACACCACTAGTCTTATGCAGTTGTGAGAGTAAGAGTGATAAATGAGCTCTAGTGCCCTCCATTTATACTTCTCTATCTAACATGACTGGGTTGGCTTCTCTTTCTAGAGGCTAATACTCAATATTATATATTCTCTTGAGCTGACTTGTCTCTTAGGGTTATTATGCAATGCTTTAGGCTTTCCCTTGCTTCCTAGAATATTCTAGTACTTTCAAAGGTTACACATGGAGGTTAATACCTCCCGCAACTACCATAATATCAACATATATAGTGGCTAAAAAGGGGCCTCCATCACTAGAGTAGGTATGTCTCACCCAAGAGGGGCCTGAGACTCCCTTCAAAATATCAAAGGTATCGCTGGAGCTAGTCGCATCATGAGCCAATGCCTGAACTGACTATCCTGACACAATGTACAGTCCTCCGCTGCGAGTTCCAATGGGTTATGTTGTACTTAAGTGGCCACCTTTAGCCCATAGTAGTGCCTTCATGTCCTTGAAGATCACCCAATATCCCTTGTCCTCAAGGGTTGCAACTGATAGTAGATTCTTCTTGAGCCTTAGAACATATAATACTTCATCAACATGAAGTCTAGCCCCAGATTCCAATCTGAAGGAGATAGAGCCTACTCCCTCTATCTTGTAACATTTTTCATCCCCAAGATCAACCTGCTCTACAAAAGATTTTGTCTCGAAATCTGAGAGGATCTCCTTGTACCCTATTATGTGCTTTGATGCACCACTATCTACTAACCAAGTTTTTGGCCCCGTGGAAACTGAACTGGATAAAGCAGAAACCAAATAATATTCTTTCCTATTTTCTTTCTCATTAGAAGGACTTTTCTTATTTATTTTGGTTTCAACATCCTCAATAGTTGAGGCATGATGTTTCCCTTTCCTAGGATATTTCTTTCTAAACCAACAATCTTTAGCAAAATGACCCAACTTATTACAACTAAATCATTTAATCTTAGATGTATCAATATTCTTGCCTTTGAATGTACCTTTGATGTTTGGCTTCTGTTGAGAGCCTTTCTAGAAAGTGCCTTTCTTCTTTCCCTTGAATCTTGATGCTAAAGTTGAGTGCTCTTCTTTCATTGGCTCGCTCCTGGTAGTTGTGCGACTCTCCTCCTCGAGGCAATCATGCCATAACCTCTCAAACATGGGCTGAATTTCTCTCCCACTTACACTGGATAAGAAGGTCTCCCATGAAGAAGGAAGACCATAAAAAATGGTCTGCACTAAATCATCATCGTCCACTGTCACCCCTGTGACCAAAAGATGATCTCTGATCTAAGCTATCCTGGAACAGAAAGATGCCACTGATTCACCTTTCTCCATCTTCAAATACTTAAGCTTGTGCTTAAGTTTCCTCTTCTGACTTGGAGTCTGTTTCTCATACAGATTCACCAAGGTATCCATACAGTCCTTGGCAGTCATCAACGAAGTCATTGTAGGCATTATACTCTCTTTGACTGAGTCAAAGATGATTCTCTTGTCCTTTGCTTGACTCTTCCTAAAAGTCGTTCTTCCTACATTATTCATTGGTTCCTCCACCATTGTGGTCACATACTGCTCAAAATCATGCTCTTGCAAGATATTTGTTATACGGAGCTTCCACACATTAAAGTTGGTAGCTCCTTCGAGTCTATCTCTGGCCTTGACTGAAATGGAGGATGCCATGGTACTCACACTGGAAACTTAATCAAGCTTGCTTGGATCTGTGTGTACCTGCTACTGCACTTCAACACGTTTAACACACCCTAAGCTCTGATACCATATTAAATTATGAGATTGATTTCTTATGCGAATTAATTCTTTTATTTTCTTCAATACTTTGATTCCAGCTTAATACACTTCAACAATTTCAAATCATAATCAAATAGAAATAATTATGTAGATAAGTAAACATGCATATCAACAACACATATACCCTGGGGAAACCCTGTACAGGGAGAAAAAACCCAGCAAACAATATTCCTTTATTGCATTANGTCGAACTTAGAACTAGACTTGAGATTGGTTACAACTCAACATTTCACTTTAGTTCGAACTTTAGAACTAGACTTGAGATTGGTTACAACTCAACATTACACTTTAGTTCGAACTTAGAACTAGAATTGAGACTGACATGCTTTAGTTCGAACTTAGAACTATACTTAAGACTTTAGTTGCAACTCAACATTACACTTTAGTTCTAAGATAGAACTAGACTCAAGAATTTAGTTGCAACTCAACATTACACTTTAGTTCTAGACTCAAGACTTTAGTTGCAACTCAACATTACTAAAAATAGAACTAGACTCAAGAATTTAGTTGCAAGTCAACATTACACTTTAGTTCTAGCATAGAACTAGACTCAAGACTTTAGTTACAACTCTTGACAAGGAGATTCGAAATTCCCTTCATGGTGGATAATGTTTACACGCGCCAACGCACTAGATGAATATAATTACATCATTTGCAATATTAGGAATATCGTTTGTTTCTAGCTCATAGGAATTTTACATTCAACCTAACTTTTGCTAGATACCTTGAATTTTGCTCATGGCTCACAAGGTTTGACTAGGCTCACAGAGGTTGTATGTTCCCCCTGACTTTTGCACTAGTCTGTCTATGCTCACAGAGGTTGTACATTCCCCCTGAATTTTGCACTAGACCGTCTATTCTCATAGAGGTTGTACGTTCCCCCTAACTTTTGCATTAGAGTCACATAGCATCTCGTTCATCCTGACTTTTGGTTTGACTCAGGGAGGTTGTCCGTTCCCCCTGGCTTTTGTCAATTTCTCACAAGACTGGTTGATTCTCCAAATCTCCCTGGCTAGCCTCAGGGTGGCCCATATGGCCTCTCATTGGAGAATGACTGTCAATGCTGCCAAATTTAACAGTTACTCTGCAGTGCAAGTCTCTTTCTGCAACTTCTCCCTAACAATCAGACATAGACTCTTCATTCTCAATCTATTCTCTCACTCTCCTCACAGACATAACCTAAGATACTCAGTGAACCCCTATCTTCCCAACCAAGTACATATCTATACATGAATTCTAGGGCTGAAAACCCTACTTTGTTCATCCCAAAAACCCAATTACAACTCATTTTGACTCATGACAAATCATGTTAACTTTTTGTTCGGGTTTGTTTTTTTTTCTTTTACATCTGCATGTTGTTATTGCACTCTTGACTCTTGCTCTTCCTAGTTTTGTGTTTTTCTTCTATTTTTGGCATGCCAAATTGCTATCCTTCATTTTCGCTTGCTTTCTACTCTTTCTTTATTCTCTACTAAGTATGTTCTTACTGCGCATTACACTCCTGAATGTTCCTCTATTGTGCACTCTGCTCCTGCCTTGTCTTCTTTCTTCTGTTGTTACGCATATCCTCCATACTGAGGATTTTTATGAAAATTGAATCCAAAATGCTTGTCCAACAGTGCCAAAAGGATTTATTGAATGAGGTGAGGAAATTTTTTCTCTACCTTCTCCCTAGAGTACCACTTTACTTTCCCTGGAAACACAACATTATTTGTTTTAACACTCATTCAAACTCGATCATCCTTAACTTGATTGTAGATTCGGATCATTACATAGAAAAACCATAAAGTCAATAGTTGACTTTGTGGCTAGGCCTTGATGACCTAATCACCCAAATCTAGATAAAGTTTGAACGAGTGTTAGAACCAACAATGTTGCATTTTATGAAGTGATTATAAAGATTAATGTGATAAATCTACAATCAAACTAAAACTAAACTAAGTTTTCAAACTCGAATTTTTAATTACTAACTTCGAGTAATGCACTAGATACACTGAGTGGGGGAATGTATGAATTGCATAATCCCCATCTCTTATTTTTCTAACTTTGACCACTCTCTTCCAATTTTATACATAACTTCAAATATAACTTAGTTTTACCTTTATCTAACTCTAAGTCACTCAAAGATTGTCAAGATTATCCCATTACAAAACAATTTCTAACAATATATAAATAGATAGTTTGATGCGAGGATATATATATATTTTGATGAGAGGACAAAGAAAGATATATATTGGTAAATATGCATCCCAACAAATTCATGTATCAATACAGTTCCGTATTTCCTGATGGATCATTTAAAATGTCCTCTAAATTTTGAGTGGCTGATTTTGTATCCGAACTTGAGATATCTTAATATAGACTGCACAGTGTTTTTTGATATTTTGTATCCGAACTTGGGATATCTTAAAATAGACTGTACAGTGTTTTCTAATAGTTTGTGTGCGAACTTGGCAGTCATACTGTAGACTGCACGGCTGGTGGGAGACTATCAAGGGAAGTCGTGGAATATAAAAATAAGGGAAATAGCAGAAGAGACAATATAAAATATATGTGAAGTCTAATCGATTTGACTGCGCTGAAAAGTTTTTAATGTGCAGTCTCATCGATGTGACATAGCATTCGAAAAGTTGATTCGACAGAGCCTTACAATTTTGCATACAAATAATCTGAGTAAGGAAATGCGCAGTGCCCCTGTGGATTCTCTTATGCCATTCATTTTTAGTCTGGATCATAAGTCTAAGCATAGCGATAAGCCTAAGCATCGTACGACACAATATTGGTGAGGAGGATAGTTATAGTTGGGAACAGGGAACAAGGTTAGAATTTCAAATTTGAGGGTTTCAATAATGTTGACGATTTGTTTGGTAAAGCTCGGTCTACGGAGTTATACATACTTTACTCTTCTCTAGATTTGAATTTGTGATTTTTTAAGAGGAAATCCATGTTCTTAACTATTAGGCCCACTAGACTGTACATCACCAAAACAATGTAGTTATTACGGAGGAAGTAATATATTATAAAATATATTAATATACTAAAAAATATATTAATATTTTTAATATTAATGTATTAAACCAGCATAGATCCATTTTAACCTAAGATATATCAAGTGTGGAGGCTCATCAAATTTCTGTATAAACAATTTTTAGAATGCAAAACTTGAGAAAAGGTTAAAGGTTTGCACCTAAAGAGATTTAATCCTTCTGGAAGCTTGATATATCCCTGGTTAAGATGGATCTATGCTGATTATAATATTTATCTTCTTTTAATAATATCATATTAATAAAATTATTTTATTTTATTTTTATTAATGATATATAAATAATAAAATAAAATAGTTAAATTATTTTATTAAAACTCATTTTGATAAAGTGAAGTAAATGTTAATTTTTAAATGAGAATTAATAAAGTGAAATAAAATGTTTATTTTTAAATGAGAATTATGTTGGAATTTAAAACTTCATTTATTTATTTATTTGAATTTTAGTATTTAGAAAAATTTAAATTTTAGTATTGAGAAAATGAGAAGTGGAGGGTGGAAATCTTATTATACTATTGAAAACAATTGTAAATTAACAGATTTTAGGATATGGGATAAGGAAAAACTCTTCTTTGAGACTCTTGTTATTCTAATGTCATAGTTGTGGAGAAAGATAGAGCAAATCTCCCCAAAATATTATAACCTGTAATCTCAAAATTAAAGGTAATACATCTTATCATATCCTTCTCACATAAGCAAGGCTTTCCCCCATTGAGAGCAGGGCTATCACCAAATACCTATTGTGTAATAACAATTTGAACAACGTGTAAGAAAAGAGACTTTCTAAAATTGATTCAAACTCCAGCCAAAACCACCTTTCACTCAAATAGGAATGACATAAGGGGATGCCTAGTGTTTGCTAAACCATTGGGAAAGAAAGGAAGAGATCATATTGCAGAATAAAGATAATATTTAAAATATTATTACATCAAAATTTAAGTAGAAAATGTGATGCAATAAAGAGTTTGAAGAAAAAATAAAAATAAAATATTATAAGGAGGTAATCAACCATAATCTAGAAGATACTAAATATCTCTATGTTTTCACAAGTGTACAAAGAAAAAAATCAAACAATGCTAAAATAAGAACGTATTCTCAGGAGCTCCACAATGAAACAAAGAGATATACTAGGAATCTTTGTGACACTAAGAGGATTGAAGATGAAAAGCATTTTCTCTTAAAATATCCATCATATACTTAGATTAGATTAGATTATATATTCTTAGTGTCCTACGGGTTTTTTAAGGCGTTGAATGGATTATGCATTAAAAAAACCATTTAAAAAAAGTAAAATTGTGATTTAACCAATAATTAATTTGCTAACTTTAATTAACAAAAAAAACATAAAACATTTAAACTATACCTATAGAAAAAAAATAACCCGTCTCTAAAAAAAATTAGTTATCCAAAAGTTATGCGAGACCAATGAGAGCATTGCTTGTTTCAGCTTCTATCCATTTTCGAATCACACACCTGCAATTATTGAAGCAGTTAATTGTTTCACGAATGGCTGGTGCCCTTCTTTGAGTCTAAAATTGATACGTACTTCCAACATATTAGAAAAATAAAAAATTAAAAACCTTCCGCATGAATCCTTCCTTGTACCATTTTTTGCACCAAATAAAGTTTTATGTTAAACATGAATTTTACAGATGCCCGGGACGAACAGTAAAAGACATTCTCTCGATAGATTTTGCCTGCCATTTATAGAGATACTCACAACATCTTCTTGCTTTAGTGAATACATACCGTGATGAAATTCGCCACCACCTGTCTGTACCGTTCCTCTTCGCCCAAAATTGTAATTCAAAATAAAAGGTCTGTAAAACGGTCTGTACTGATATAGGCCATATAAATCTTAGTGGCCCAGGTGCTTACAAATACATCTGCATTCGATCAGAATTGTTGGTGGTGTAACGTGAACAGTCTAACACTATTAACATTGAAGCAGAAAGCTGGATGCAAGGAGAAATTGCAATTATATGTAAAGTTTTATTGGGCAATAATGCTTATGAAACGTACCATAATTTATCATTTTTTTTTTATGTTTCTAGTATATCTGTTGATTTATGAAACTAGCATGTGACTGAGAAACTACGACCTAGAAAAATCTAAACCTTAAAAATCACTCATAACATGATTTTTTTTTTTTGGGATCTCATCTAATAATGAACTGATTCCTAACCTGATGGCCATACAAAAGGTTTAAAGTTGACTTACCATAACTAGACATTAATGAGACGTTCAGGTAAGTTGGCAGCATTAAAATAAACAGGCAATCTTTTTAGTTGGATGTGTGATGTCAAAAGCAGACACTGTTCATCAATGAAAATATGCTTTATAGATGGGCAGAAATGGTTGGCTTGGCTTTCTGTGAAGTCATAACTTTGTTTTTATGGGAAAACTTAGGTAATAGAACCTAAATCATAAGATCAGATTTAATCAATTTCATAGATGGGTAGAAATGGTTGGTTTAGCTTTCTGTGAAGGCATAACTTTGTTTTTATGGGAAAACTTAACTTTGTTTTTATGGGAAAACTTAAGTAATAGAAGTTAAATCTTAAGATCAGATCTAAAATTTAGTGGAAGGGATGATTTTAAAGATGAAAATTTATATTAGAATCTATAAACATGGGCTAATCTTATTAGTTTTTAATATGCAAAATGTAAAATGTTTGGTTATAATAATCTTGTAAAAATATGTAATTTTCTAAGGATTTTATATAGTTTCTATACAATTTTGGTGATTTTTAAGGAAAAATTATTTTATTCTATGGAATTTGGGCACATCTATTTTAGAAAAAATGGAAATTGGCTAATTTTTTTTGGGAAAAACCATGGAAAATTAACCCATTCCCTAAAATTGTATATGCTCACAATTTAAAGTTTAGACTTGAAAAATGAAAAGATAGAATTTTAGATTTGAAAAGTGAAAAATGTTATGGAAGTGTGAATTGATATGTGAATTTCAGTTGGAAAATATAATTTTAAATTTTAAGTGAAGATGAGATTATATATTTAGATTTTAATAATTTAAATTTAAATTTTAAGTATATTTTTAAGTAGAATATTGATATTAACATTACATATATTTTTATGTTATAGATTGTTTGTTTCATATCTTAATGTTATAGATTGTAAAGAGTAAATAAAATCCAATGTTGAGATTGTATTGAAAAATTATATATTTTAAAAAATTAAAAATAACTAAACATTTTAAAAAGAAAATAGATTTTTAAATCATAGCATTAGAATTGTCTATTATTGATATTGATATGTTTAATATCAATATTTTTGACATTTTTTTAATTTTTCATTAGATATAATGTTTAACTGCATTAATCAAGGTGATAATTGAACATAAGACCTTATTTTTTATATATATCTTTCCATTTCGAAGACACTTGTCAATCCCTCTATACTCCTATATCTTACTTCTCAAGCATTCATAAAAATATTTAAGAATTCAATTCATGATTATTACATAACCCAAATGACACTAGCCTTTAAACATTTTATAATCAAGATTACACATTTTACATTACCATCGTAGGAACCATTATCTTACTTCTCTAGCATTCATAAAATATTTAAGAATTCAATTCATGATTATTAGCTAACCCAAATGGCACTAGCCTTTAAAAGCATCAATGCATCAATAAAAATATGATTATTAATCATTAAAAAAATGTTTATTCCCATTTCACTAAGTCATAATACTTTTGAGTAACTTCTATACAACGACAAAATTGATCTTGCCTATGAACAATATAGAGTTTTTAATCATAAGGATGATAATTATAGGTTTTCTTATTTAGGGGTGAACGTTCTAATGAAATCACTACTTTTTTTAAGACTTCTTCCACATTATTTACTAAAGAGAATCCAACCATAGATCTGCTTCTATTTACATATAGATAAGGTACTTAAAGAATCAATATCTCTAATCTTCATAAATTAGTTGTTATATCCATTTTTTTCAAAGTTAACTTATAATTGAGAGGAGGGTTTATATCAACCATTAGGTTGATGATTTCAAGGATGTTTCAAATGTAAATAATAGTATACTCATTAAGAGCTCAACATGTCATTTGCAAGAATTGATCCTCGGTGGGAAGGATAATGCTCCTTCTCTCAACTACCAAATTGAGAGGAATTTCATGCCAAATTTAACTTGAGAGTTAACATTAGTAAGATTTCATTATATCTCTTCCTTTATCTTATTACTAACATAAAAATTGTAATTATCTAGAATTGTTTATTTTACTATTATTCATTAGATTCTCATCATTCTAGTAATATAAATTAAAGATGAACATTATTAGTGAATTCTAGCATTTCTCAAAAGCAAAGCCCATAAAAACATTACTTAGAAAGTAATTAGGAAAACGTTCCATGTCATATTTCTTCCAAACAACCACTAGATCACATTTGTGTGCACATTCTGTTCAAGCATGTTGTAACTATAGGCCATGGTCACCCTCTAGGCCACAAAAAATTAAAACAAATAGTAAAAAAACTAACAAAAATCTCCTAATACTTGTTTATAGGAAATACCGTATTGTGTGTGAGTTTTATGGATAATTATTGTGTAGGAGGTTTTGAAACATTCAATGTTTTAAGTGGACACTCCACCAAATATCATATCTATTAATAACTTAATTAAAGGTTTCTCTAGTCAAAATCCATATGGAAAACATCTAATAGCAACTTATAATGAATTTTGAACTTATTTAAAGGAGAGAAAACAATGCATAAATTTCCAAGTAGACCCCATTGAAAAAATTTCATCAAAGTTTAAGGTAAATATAAAGTTAGAAAACCACATCAAAACAACAACTATTAACAAAATTAGAAGCATTTTCTCCTATAATTGTTTTCAAAAAGTTCTAACTTAGTTGAATAGAATATCACCATTTCTCCATTCAAATGTTTGAACTTCATTAAATTGTCAATAATGAGAAATTACTACATTTATATGTATATTAATAGAATTATATCTTAGCTGCAAACATGGTTAATCTCTACAAACAACAAATATTAGAGAAGATAAACTATACAAAAACTCTTTGTTTTTCCAGCCAAAAATGAGTTTGAGTTTAAAGAAAAACTCATAAATCAAATACAATATTATTCTTATAAGTTACCAAATTCAAAAGATATTTGAATGTTAAATTCTCCCTTGCCAAATCAAGAATCACCAATTTGTTTCCACCCAACCATACTTCCATACTGTGAGGGGGAGGGGTGATGGGAGTTCTTTCCTTAGTACTTTTGAGAGGTGTGGAATCACAACTAAGAACTCACAATAATTTCGAGTGAGATATATTTTGGTGATGATTTTTCCTCCACCAAGCTTTTTAAGAAAGAAACAACACCTTTGACAACGAAATGGTTACACTGTTAAATCAACTATCTTCCAAATTGAATTTAACCAATTCACTTCATCTTTCTAGGATTTGGTTTTCCCCAAACTCATGAGAACCTCTTCTATTTATATGAATGATAAGGTTTTCACCTCATACCATGCATATTTCTCTATTTAGCAAAATCTGGACTAATTTAAGTCTAATCCCCTTTAGATATAAGTTGAAATTGGTGTTTCCAAAGCAAGAAATTGGTGTTTTTAAAGAAAAAATTCTAATTTTGAATATCTTAATATTGTATTTTAAAATTGCAACATTGAATTTAAAAAGTACAAATTTTAATTTCAAATGTGTCAATATCACATTCCAATTACTACTAAAATAATTATGAAAATGTCAATATCACATTCCAATTACTACTAAATATTTTTCATAATTATGTACTCTAATTAAAAAAACAACAACTCATAAATCACACATTGAAAATAGAAAATATACAATATACATAGTTATTGGATTTCAAGACCATCATTATATAAAAATCAATACTTTTCAAATTCTCCTCATTTTTCTATTCAATATTTGTTTTTATTTGTTTTTGTTTTTATTCAATCTATATCTTTCAAAGATTTTAAAATGGGTTATGTATCATGTAAAAATATCATTCACATCTTCATCATTTTAAATTTTTTTAATAATATATATCTTTTGAACATCACATAGATGAATTTTGTTTGACTCATTCATAACAATTATGTTTTTACAATAATAAATATCATTAAATAGATTGTTACAGAAGATTTAACCAAATTATTCAATATTGAAACAATCTCATATTTGAACATGTTATTATTGTGCTTTTCATAAATTTCACTATAATTTTAATAGAAAAATATTAATCTGTATAAAACACTATAGCACATGGAAAATATTAGAATAAAATGTATTAATTACAATAGTTTCAAGTTTTTTACAATAGATCTCACATCAGTGACATCATTGAGGTGTAGAAAGGATGGCCACAATTCATCTAAAAAATGTGTCATTCATATCATCACAATTATAATCTTTTGCAATTATATAGCTCTCTTCATCATTATATATATGATTTTATTTTGAATAGTCTATAATAATTGTGTTTCTTGCATAAAAAGAACCCCTAAAGATCTCCCACACTTTATTTAAAGGTTTGAGATATACATGTGGATTTCCAACACTAACATGACCCGTTCTAGGTATTGAGTGTTGAGCTTATGCTTATACTGAGAGGGGCGGGGGAGGATCAATATAATATTTTTTTTACTTTATTTAACTATTCATCAAGTATTCATTAGACGAGAAACAATAGACACATATAAAATCAAATCATAATGCATAGAGTTTAACATGGAAACCTAATCGGGCGAAAACCATAAACGTATCCTTATAAATGTTTGTAGGAACCAACCTACTATTACAAATATTGTAGGCACCAACCTATTGGAGACACCAATATCCTTAATTCAACACCAACTCAACAATATGTAGGCACCAATCTATTGGAGACACCAATATATTCAATTGAGCACCAATGCAACAACATCTATAGGAACCAATCTACTGTTACAATATTTGAAAGAACCAACATGTTGGAGAAACCAATCCCCTCACATAAGCACAAAATCAATAAAATATATGTAGACACCAATATAATATCCTCATACACATAGTACTTCTAACTTCACTTTCATGCTTCATTCCATAGACAATCCTCCAAACCCTAGTCACATGTAGCCTTCATGCCCTGGCGAGCCTCATAACATCATTCCTAGAATATGATTCCAGACTACAGCATAAAAACCTCAAAACAACACACATTGCATCATCACAGACCTTCAGTTCTTCATAGCTCACCTTAAGAACAAGAAAAACCCCTTAGACTCCCTTGCACACCTTTAGATCCCAAAAAGACACCCCATATTCTTTAGTAGACCTTAGATCACTTCTACACACCTCTGACTTGATCTCTTTCTTGGTTGTACTAATAATGCACACATATATCCTGTATTTATAGTATTGTCCCCACTTAAAGGGACGACCTATTAAGACCGGATGAGCCGACCTAAATTTTCTGGCTGGGTTGTCGGACAAAAGAATCCATATCTCCTCATTCCAAGGGAGCTATAGGGAATGCTATATATCGTTGAAAAGGTCCCAAAATAAAATTTACAACCATATAACCTATGATCCAACTTGAGGGTGAGTGCAAGCTAATGATGGTCCCTCATGATGCATTAGTGGCAATGCAAATATGGAAAAACAACAATCTTTTAACTTGGAGGCATTATTCAAGGTACTTTTACAATGAATTTGAATATGGTGTAAGAAGATGAAATGTAGAAAATTGAATTATATTTCCGACTATATAACTTTTATTCATAGAAATTGTGAATAATTATGTCAAAACAGATTTTTTCTAACAATGGTATATTATTTTTTCAACAAAATATAAGGTATATGCTTTTTTTTCATGCATGTGTTGTGTACGTTATTCATTCCAAAAACTTGTATACTTGTAGAGAACCTGTTTTTCTTGTGCCGTGTATTTTTTGGAAATTTATAATATTTTTTTATATTTTTTTTAAATGATCAAAGTCATCATATCCTTGAAATTACAACATCTTTTGTTCATGCAGGCTAAGAGGGTCTTAACAAGATCAAAACATATTTTTTTTAGATCGTAGATATTGGTCTCCTCTAGTTCCACATATAAATAATTAGAGAAATGGTTAAGCCGACAAAACATTATAGCAAAAATAAGAGAGGTATGTATTCTAGGATTTTGATATATGTCAAGACAAAAATAGATTAAAAATAGTAAACATTATTAATTAAAATGAAAATTATATATTTGGAATCTACACATCCAACTCTATCTATGTCTATAGTTTCGTCAATAACTGAATTGTGTTGCTTATAGAAAAATAACGTCAAAAACTGAGATATAGAGGGGAATTCATAAAAATGGAGTTTTTTTTTATGTATTTGCAGATCGAACCACTAGGTTTTTCATCCTAAACCTAAATCCAAGGAAACCAACTCAGAAAAAACGTATGCTATATTTGTCACTCTCGCCCGAAAAAAAAATGAAATCCAAATAACGCGCGCGCTTTAGGAACGCGCACACATTCCTAAAGTGAACACATGTTCCTAAAGTGTGCATGTTATTAGCAACAGGAACGCATGCACCTTCCTGTTAACACAAATAAATTCCCTCTCTCTCTCTTTCCCCCCTCTTCCCCCCTCTCCCTCCCTCTATCATCCTCTCTTTCTCTCTGACCTCACTCTCCCTATCTCTCGCTCACTCTCTCCCCCCTCTCTCTCCATCTCCCTCTCTCCCTTCCCCCTCTTCTGCTCTCTCTTTATTTCCCTATTCCCCCCCTCTCTCTCCCCCATTGCCCCCCACCTCCCGATCTCT
>JASDQU010258383.1:0-13507 GCA_032191745.1 Picea mariana | reverse complement strand
TGGAATTATTTTTCTCGAGTTTCATTTCTCTTTCATTTGTTGACGGAACTACTGGTTCTTTGTATCCATATACATGTGATTGCCAAATTTCGAATCCCTGTGCTTGTATATATGTTTTCATACTTCTACTCCAAAATGCATACTTCTTTCCATCAAATTGTGGTATTCCTTTTTTATACATGTTGTTTCTCTCCATGATCTACCTTTCAATGGTTAAACTGATTTCTGAAGGAACCTGCTCTGATATCAATTGTTGGATTACTGAGAGGGTGGGTGAATTAGTAATAGAGAAATTTAAACATTTTCAACCATATAATGCAAGTGTTATATCAATGTAGCATTATCATCCAATAATTGCAGAGTACATAAACAATGAGCAAATAAACAATCATACACATACATAGTACACCAGTGTTTTTACATGGAAACCCAAAGTGGGAGAAAACCACATAATTATTTTTCTTATATGTATTGAAGAATTACATTCATTGGAAGCACCAACTTCCTTTGTTTTCTAGCTGCAACTGGAAGGAGGCTCCAACCCCCTAGTTTCTCAGGTTACAACCTTAGGGAAGCTCCAAATTTCCAATTATATGGATACAACTAGAAGGAGGCTACAACCCCCTATGTTCTTCGGCTACAACCAGATGTCCTTGCCCCATCCAACCACCCTGAAATATAAATTCCAAATGTAGACAACTTGTCACTATCACTGAATTAACCATTGCCACTATCAACCTATCACTATCAACCCATACCAATAACCTGTACCAATAAGCTCAAACAAGATGTCCCATATCTCTCATAAATAGACCCCAACCATACTGTTGCCATGATTTTTTTGCCACACTTTTTGTGTCATGATTTTTCTGTCGCACTATTTCTGCCGCACTTTTTCTGCTACGATTTTTTTGTCGCATTTTTTCTACCACACTTTTTTTGCCGCATTTTTCCTACCACACTTTTCTTGCCTCACTTTTCTCTATCAATAATACCTTCCAAAATAACCTTTCACAAAATAGATATTTAATAATATTCAATAGGTTCAAGTGTGATTAAATGAGAGAGCCTTGCCTCTTATTTATACTTTCATGTAGCAATCCCACTTTCCTTATTTTAGGGATTTCTCCATTAAATTTATTATTTAAATAATTTCTTTTGCAAACACTTTGACTACTTTGACCTTTTGGGGCTTCTAGATGACTCATGAGGATTCTCCAACTTCACATGGCCATAACTCTCTAACCGTGAGGAGTTATGTGACGTTCCACATACCATTGGAAATGGAATGACATGTACTATCCATCTAGAATAGTCTTACCTTAAATATTTAAAAACTAATATCATTATCCATCAAATAAAATTGGGTCCATTACCCAAGCCTTTGTGCTACCGAAATTCGCTATCGAAATTTCTTCAAGGGTTGACATCAATGAAAACTAACCCAATTAATAAACATATATTTCTCGCTAGCCTTTTACAAGTGCTCGTAATGATCCAAATATCATAGTGAATCATTAGACAAGAAGGGCGACTGCATACTGGAGATGTTGATTAAATAGACAACAACAAAGAACTTTTTATCAAGGATAGAGTCAAAAACTGACCAATACATGAGTTTCAGGTTTCTTAGATATAATTTCCTCTTCTTCTCTTTTGAGAATTGATGATATGGTAATGTGCACTATGTCTACTTTGCCAACTCATGAAAAAATTCCAAATTAAATTGACATCACGGAAAGCTAGAAATTTGGGTTGATAAGTGAATGTATTGGAAGTTGGGATTAAGCATAATTATACCGAAACTCAAACTAATTATTTCCATCGGAAACATCATCGCATGTACAAATTTTCAATCGAGTCCTTATGAGAGCACAAGATGATCTCTAGCATATTTCTAAAATAATGTTATGAGCTCGACAGTTTACAAATAATGAGATGATCCAGGACTGCAAATGAACATATATTTATAAAAAAATATATAGATGTACAATGGCAGGTCATTGAAAGGAACTTGATTTCACGACAAGTAAGATAATAAACAAACTATAATTTACATAAATTTTAGAATTAATATTCAGGAGAAATCATATATATTTAATTTAATAGAGTGTTAAAACATATAATCATTGAACATTACAATATTCGAAGGATAAAAAAATAACTAGAGTATTTGACGAACAATAAAAATTACCGAAAACTTAAATACCATAACCAAAGATTTGTTGTTAAATTAGGATGATCCTCAACCTGGAAAGATTTCGTAATGTCCTTCTCTGAATGCTAATCAATACTACTTCACTAGTACCTGTCAACCAATGCTAGGGGTTTTCTTCTCCCCCCTTAGCCCCCAAAGCTACAAAGGGGTCACACACATAATTTCAGAAACCGTAGCTCAATATTTCCATTGCAAGGAGATGCTTCTACCTCTTTGCAAAACTTGCAGCCCAACTCATACAAGTAAACAAGTCTTTTGAAAATTTGATAGCATTTCAGTCATCCAACAATAGGGTGCCTTTCCTTCTTCCTCACCTTTATTTTATAAAAATATTTATCTTCACACTTGTATTCTCATGCAATATTAGATAATTTGTAAATAAATATTTAGAGATTATTCACCCTAAACAAATGTCACTATTCCCTCAAGTTGCAGATGTTTTATTTTCTTTTAAATAAATAAATTTTGAATTTTTCCTCACCTCCTCAATTAGTTCCTAGATTTTCTCTTAGTTGTCCCGTAGTTCCCCAATTTCTCCTTTATTGTGTCTCCTAACTAATTTATAGTTGGAGTTTGATTAGGAATCTTCTCTTAGTTAGGATTTAGAGTCTAGTTTGACTTAGGACTCTAACTCTAAGTTGACATTACACTTCCTCATGAACAATTTCTTTTAATTAAAAATTTCTTTTATTATTTTCATGCACACATTGTGTACATGTATTAAATTTTATTCTCCCCCTTCTAGATTTTATTTAATCTAAATTCCCTTAGACCCATTTCTATAAAATCCATTTAGGCATACAATTAGGCTTAGATTTATTATGTTTCTTGTTTATAAGTTAATATAAATTTATATTATTTTCTCTAACAAATTCTAAGTATTCATTTATCCTTTAAAGTCTTCTAATTTTTTATTAATTCATTAATTTAGTCATGTGATGTGCCCTTCAAGATGCACCTACATGTTCCAAGGGTGCCACTCACCATTTGAATTAGTTTGGAAATTTCCTGACGTTTAGAGTGTTTAGTCCACTTGTCGAACTTGTGTGAGACTAAGGACTTACCGAGGAATAAGGAGTCCATATTATTGCACACCCCTCATAAATCCTTGTGAGAGATTGTTTTAGTCTTCCCTCATGGAATAGTGAACCTCTTAGGAGCAAGGTAGTCGTTAACCTTCAGTTCAGGTCACGATAGGAGTGCCAGTAGGTTGTGATAGGGATGCTGCCATAACTCTCTCTAATCTATATGATATATTTGTATGAACCATTTAATCCATATGTGAGCCTGATTAGCAAGTTTCACCATGCCTGCATCCACTAAAAAAATTATATTAATAACTCTTATACATGAAATCCATTACTAAAATCATCACCGTAAAACATGCATAATAAAATAATGTACTCATAATCAAAGTCAATAGTCCACTCTCTGACTCGATCTGGAGTCCAAGGAATTATGCCGATTCCATCATCATCCTCTTTGTTTCATGTTTCTTGCACACTTAGGAAACCTCATCATAATACCTGTCAATTCTATACATCAATAGTTATAACACAATAAATTCAATAATCAATTATAGCATACATTTTAACTATAAATCAAGTTAGATAATCAATAATTACCATGTTTGGCCAAATCACTTACACACAAGTGTCCTCAAAGAATAATCAATGTTATGAACATGTGTTCAGCAAAGTATGGATGTTACATACACCTCCTCTTGTTTTAAACTTCATCCCAAAGTTTTTACGGTCTAATAATGAAACAAATAAATATAATTGCTACAAATATATATTTCAAATTTTCAAAATAAATATAGAAACTGCTAACGCATCTCATGTGCATCCTCCAAAGTGGTATAATTTGGACTATAACTGTTCCACTGGACCTTGACTTGATTGACCGATCAATGTTGTAGCTGTTGAGTGCGATGGTCCAGTATGCAGAATGGATATGCTATCAGAGCACCCTCATTTGATACCTGCTATGAACTCAAATCAATAACATGTGACATATGTTAAATATAATGACATAAAACTAAAACATGAAACACATTGTTCATATGCCTCAAAGAATCAAGTAAGTCTAGTCAGTAATCCATGTATCCCTTCTTTTATATAACTTAGAAATGTCCCACAAACCTTGGAGAGATTTTATCACCCTTTCCAAACTTAATCGAACTCTATGCGACTTCACCTGCAAAAACAATTTATCACCAACCTCATAAATACATTCTATATGATGCACATCTACATAACTCTTTTGTCGGTCTTGTGCTTCCTTAATCCTTTTCTTTATGGTTGACATCTGATCTTCCATTTCTTGAATCGCTTTTGGTCCCACCAGGACCCTATCTTCTATTCAAACCTAGCTCAAAGGTGTCCAATAGGGTTGTCCATATAGAAACTCAAAAGGTTCCATGTTTATTGAACTTAGGTAATTGATATTATACACAAATCCTACCAATGGTAAAAATTCTTCCCATTATTTATTTTGATCCATCACATACATTCGAAGCATATCTTCTAGAATTTGATTTTTTCTTTCCATTTGTGCATCATTTTCTGGGTGGTATGCAGTACTGAAATTTAATTTTGTGTCCAAAGACTCTTGGAAAATAGTCCAAAAACATCCATTGAATACCGATCCTCGATTAGATATTATATTTCTCGGTACACCATGCAATCTTACAATTTCATTAACAAAGCGTATATCTATGTTAGGTTCTTGATATGTCGTATGAACTGGAATAAAATGCATGCTCTTCATCAAAGTGTTGACACTTAAAAAAATAGAATTGTTTCTTCTTGCCATCAATGGAAATCCAACTATAAAATCCATTGAAATGACTTCCCATTTCAATTCAGGAATTGCATGTGGTTGTAATAATCTCGTTGGATGTCTATGTTCATCCTTCACTTGATGAAATTCAAGACATCTCGCCACATAGTTAATTATATCATATTTCATCCCCTTTCAAAAGAATAGTGGTTTAAGATCTACCTTCATTTTTGTGACTCCTGGATGGGCCATATACACTTCTCAATGAGCTTCATTCAAAATTGATTTTCTCATTTCGTCATTGGGTGGTACATAAATTATTCCATTATATCTTAATAGCGTGTCAATGTCCAAAGAGTAACCTATTGAGGAAAATATATGAAATGATCTTACTCAAACATTTTCAGATCTTGCTTGGCTAAAGTAGGATAGATGAGAATATCACCCTATGTTTATAGCCATCAAAATTAATATCTTAACTCACAAGTATCGATTCCAAGTTCTTAGGATGGTTTTTTTATAAATAAAATCTTGTTGAAAAAATCATTATTTATGTGATTTTATGAACATAATAGATGCTGAAATAAATATAGAGATAGAATTAAAGACACCAAGTCAATAATCAAAACATATGAGACATAAAGAAATATTTTATTTCATTCCAATTCATCAAATAATCGTTCTCTTTACAAATTTTTCTGAGGAATTTTTGGACCAAAGTCAAACTTAGATGTCCTCGATGAAACATACAAAAGGACTTCTGATAGAAAATAAAAAACTAAACTTTAAAAGATGGATCATCTTGCCACATATTTCTTCCTACTCGACTCTACACAATAGATTTTGTCAGTCATGAAATTTAATTCATAAACAAACAATTCTACACAAACTATCAAAGATAGATCAACACCTCTGAAAAACAAGTGTCTGAATGATATAATTCAACCCTGAATCTTACTATCTACAATAGGAACATGTTATCATAAAAAAATAATTGGGCTTCTAATGAATTAAGGAATGAATGAAAATTGAATTATCTCAACAAAAAACTGAAGAGCAAACCTTATTATGCTTCTCCTTCTATTTTTCTCTTGTTCCTCCCTTTCCTTTTTCCTTTAAGACAATTAGAATTGGTTGAAGTAGTTGAACTACTTCCTTAGTTACATTAACTAAAACTCAACCAACTTTTTAGTTAAAGGGGAAAGTAATAAATCATAATAAGGGTTTTTAAATAAATAATAATTAGTAGGTGGGGCCCCTTGTGACTCCCTTTATCTTTTAACAATCATAACACAACTAGTTAATCAAACAAAAAATCCCTCCTTGTGACTCCCATCATCACATTCATATTTGAAAATTTATCTCAATGATAATTGAAATTATTTCTAAAAATATATTACCCATATATCCAAAAATTAGCGTGCTGTCAAAAAATTCAGAAGTCAACTGTTCTTAACAATTAATAAATAAAACTTAAAATCCATATTTTCCACTATGGGAGGCAATCTTTCCCTTGTTGTTGTTTTCACCTTTTGATCTCTCTGAATGTGCCTTAGGCTGTGTGGAGACTTTAGGCCTAATCTCACTGATCACATGAGAGCAATCATCTCTCAAATGCATGCGGGAGGACACAGATTTATCAGAGTCATTTGAGGGTGAGGAAGGGGAAAAAATGGATTTTCCTTTGTTAGGGGCATGGTGGGCCTAGGTTTTCAACCTTTTTCTTACATGGGAAGACTGAATTGGTGACTGGACAAAGGAATCTTGGATAGTTTGATTGATAGGTGGAGGAGCAGGTAAAGACAAGTTGGGCCAGCCACAATGTTGGGAGATTGTCGACTAGACAATCTCTTTCCATCTGTCATTTTTGAGAACTTCAGGTTGCAATGAGACATGAGGAGGCATGAGGATACCAGGGACCTATGGGACTTGGAAGGGAGGAATTTTAGGCCTAGGTTGTACCACTCCTTTCCCAATCCATTTAAAAAACCAAGCTTGAAATAGCAGGCCTAACTCTTGCAAGTATGCATCAAAGTGTATAGAGAATCTTGGCCTTCTAGGACCCATGTTTCAATTACCTCTTCCTCGATTACCCATGACATGGCTACCTCTGCTAAAAAAATTCATTCTTGTATGCATAATTGATTAGCAAATAGTTTCTTTAACAACCATACATGACAAATCTTTTTAAATATGAAATAAAATTTGGCTCAACAACATATCAAACTCATGCAATCCAATCCATACAAATTGTTTAGTAGTTGTCAATGAAAATGGGGTGAACAAGGGTTCTGGGATATGCGAGGAGTTGTAGTGAGCGAAAAAGTTTTAAAATGAGGGGGAAAATATCATGATTGCTCATAGACATCAAACAATCAACTGTATCATAAACCAAAAGAATATACCACTGTAATTCATCCATGTGCGATCTCTTTAACTGTCATAATGCAAAGTTTCACTTAACTGTAATTAAATTTTAGGAGCAAGGAGTGGATAATGAATATGGGAAGGCGAGGGGATTGTAATGTACAAAAAGTGAAATAATGGTAGGAGTGAATACTGTTTGAAAAACCAATTAAGTAATCCATAAAACAATTTTGTATTTAATGCAAACGATCCAACACCAATTTAAACAACTATTGTGTGTTAAAACTTATTCACTATCCACATTCAATTTCCTTAAAATCTTTTAATTAACACAAAATAATCATACTCAGAATCGTCATGACTTCACCCATTTTGTTTAAAGAATTCTGTTTCTTTTCAATTCCTTCCCTTTTATATTTAAAACAAAATCCAATGAACACACAGTCATACTACTTCAACTCTGCTCAGCACAAAAAAATTAACCACTGCCCATAAATTAATTTCTAATATAGACACATGTCTTTCATGAGTTGGATAGACTCTTTTGAACTTGCTCGATTCCATTCCTTTGATAAATCTAATAATTAAATTTGTAATGAAACCATACTACCAAAACAATGTGCTCATCTCTGATGGTGTAATAAAACAAAATGATGCACAATGTCTCTAAATTATACACAGTAGACAACTAGGCCACGATTATCGATACTTCAATTTGCAATAATCTCAATCGGGAAATTTAAACACACAGTAACAACAACCATCACTTAAATTTATACCACGTTGTAGGAAACACACAGACCAACACATAAGGCAAAGAAGGCATTTTTGTGCTTGTTCATTTACACTTATCAACCAATTAAACCATGCTGAGTTATTGATCCAACTGTCATAACAAAAGAAGGCAATGACTATGTGCCCATTAACATTTCCAATTAAAACTCTCCAATAGACCAGATCAAAAATAGACGAGCCAACTATCAAAGCCGATGTCAAAATCACTCAAACAAACTTATGATAGTCAACAAATGCCCGACATGTGTGACTAGTTTAGTTTACCAAAATCGAGCTCTGTAACTAATGAATCAAAAACATCAAGGGCTCACTTGGTGGAACCAAACATAGGGAGACCGAAGGCCAACCATATCAAGAATAGGTGAGAACCTTCGAGACAAGCATGGTGGAACCATAAGCTTTATAACCCTTGGATTGCAAGACAGGGTGACAATTCGACAATAGGTAGGGTAGACCATGAGGCCGAGGAGCATAGGTTCCTCACTGACCAGTAACCAACATCAAGAACACGCAGAGGAATAACCCTCATGGTTTTCCCCAAAATCCAAATAATGATGATAGAAATGCAGAGCCTAGGTAATAGAAACCAACCCTAAAGCAAGCTTCTTGGCATAATAGCCACCATAACCAACTGTACAGATACCAATAACATAAAACAAGCCCACGACGAGGTGGAAAACGAAATGCAGTGACCCAAAGGTGGTTCAAATCATACACAAAAAACTCATAACACCAAATACAATGGGGTGTGGTTATAATGACTATGAGGAGATGACCAACAAGGCCAAATAGAATGAAACCTTCCAACAAAAACCCATAAAGACCACATAGATCCATCACAACTTCCACCACATAAAACAACCAATGAAATCACGACTTCAACCATCAAATTTTCCATTTGCAATGAATAACACAAACAACCATTCCAGAGAAACACCACGAGTTTAGACAGTTTCCAGCCTCAATAAAAACACATACCAATACATCACCGAGCCAACGTTTATTTCATAATAGAGCGAGTTCATGGATGGAAGAAAAAAACATACCTGTAACCAAATGACCTTAAAAATGCGAGCTTGGTCTAGCAGTTCCTTCAACGCCTGAATATCAGAGCTTAACCACAACACAAATCAAATGAACAATAACCAAGCTAGGGTGAAGACTAGTGGGAGAAGTATGGAGTGACGTGCATTTACTACACGTCGCTTTCATCCTCCCTTCATTCAATTACGTAGTACACAACCACCAACCAAAGATTAATCCATGCCATCAATCCATGCATTGAAACTAGCATACATTTCTTGCTAAATGCGCCACCCGATCCAAATTAACCATTGCAAAAAACCATACTACAACATATATCGCATGCACCCCATATAACTCAATAAAAATCATATAGCCATTAACATTTCTAGTTAGGGCTAACATCATTTTATTTAATTTCAAATGCATATAGTATAGCATAGCATAGCATAGTTTAGTTCCTTCTTCTTGGATTTTTTTCTATATTGTTCTTGTCTCTTGTTATAACTAACATGTGTCTTGTGCGGTGTAACATGTGATGAATCATGGCTACAATAGAGATGGAATAATAGTGAACATAAGCCATTCATAACATAGAGTTTAGAGCTTAGAGTAATGAAATCAACACATAAAACCCATTATTCATATGCCATTATGTCGCAAAAAAATAAATACTTCATCATCAATCATGTAGAACCCTGTAAGCAGTGTTGAACAACAACATAAATGTATAATAAGAACCTTATCTGATCCTCCAATCTACAAGGGTGTCCCACCTACTAGTATTATATATCATTAGCTTAGTTTAAATAATAGGCTTTAGCAATACTTTGCGGGCGAAATCCTAGTTGCGATTTTTATCGTCAACATAACCCTCATATCTAGGTATCATCATGGTATCTTATCCATATTATCTTTTACTTCCGTGTAGCAATCATCATCAATCTGTAATGCTAATATATTTTCTCGAAGATTCATCTTTAGGGGTATTATTGAGAAAATGCAGGGTATCCAATTCAATGCATCTACTACTCTATTAACTATTCCCTTAATGTACATGATCTCAAAATCATATTCACTTAAAAGTGATGACCAACGCCTTTGTTGTGCATTCAAGTCACTCTATGTAAAAATGTGTTGTAATCCGCTATGATCAGGTTTTAATTTGAATTTCCATCCAATAAAGTAGTGTCTCGAAACTCATAAGGCATAAACAATTGCTAGTAATTCCAAATCGTGTGTTGCGAAATATTCTTCAGGTCTTCTTAATTTCCTTGAAATATATACGATAACTCGAGCTTATTGCATTAGTACCCCACTCAGTCCTTCCTTGTATGCATCAGTGCAAACTATAAATTCCTTTTCCATATCAGGGACCTTCAAAATCGGTGTTGTTGTTAATAATTATTTAAGCTTGTGAAATGCTTCAACGCATTTATATGACCATACAAATTTCTTATTCTTGTTTTGCAGTTTCGTAATTGGGTTTGTTATTTTTGAAAATCCTTCAACGAATTGTCGATAGTAACCTTCTAATCCCATAAAACTACATACTTCTTGCATGTTCGTTGGTGTTGTCCATTCAATAATAGCCTCTACCTTCGTTGGATCCACAACGATACATTCTCCAGAGATAATGTGTCCCAAATAGTGAATCTTTGTCTGATAAATAGAACATTTCAACAACTTTCCATACAACTTGTTTTTTCTTAATAACTTCAAAACTAATCTTAGATGTTCATCGTGCTCCTCTTTTTTCTGAGAGTAAATTAATATATCATCAATAAATACATGTACAAACTTGTCCAAGTATTCATGGAATACCTCATTCATTAAACTCATGAATACAACAGGGGAATTTGTCAAACCAGACAATAGTACAGTAAATTCGTAATGTTCAAATCTTGTCTTAAATGTTGTTTCTAGAATGTTTTCCTCGTTGATTCACAGCTGGTGATATCCTGACCTCAAATCAATCTTTGAAAACACTGTCTCCCCCTTCATTTGATCAAATAAGTCATCAATTCTCGATAACGGGGATTATTTTTTGATAGTGGCTTTTTTCAATTGATGATAGTCAATGCAAAGTCTCCATGATCTGTCCTTCTTTCTTACAAAAATTATTGGTGTACCCCATGGTAAATTGCAAGAGTTAAAGATGGTGATACACTGCCTTCAATCTAATTCTTTTGAGCATAAAACTAGATGTAAAACTCTCAGTAGCTCCCAGATCTATCAAAATACTAAACTATTGATCCACTATCATACCTGAAGTCTTGAGTATTGTAGATTGATGCTCAACCTAGTGTTTATTCATCGCTGCATGAATCCTATGGGACTTTCCTAGATCTCCTATTGTCGTCTGTCCTATTGATCCATAATTTCTCTCCTTTTTGATAGGAAAATCTCTATGATAGTGGGGTTCTCCACAATTCCAACATCCGTTCTTACGGTTGGTGCTCCTAGTTACAATAGAAGAATTTGTTGGTATAGGGTTCTAAGGTCATGATCTGTTTTGTGAAATAGATCTATACTACTACTACTGTGGAAGACAACACGGTTGTTGTTGTGGTGGCTATCTATACATAGTTCTATAATTAGTAGCATGTCTGTGTGGTGTAGAAAATATAGGTCCTCTCGGTGTATCACGGTGCCCAGATGTTTGTCGAACGAGTGTCTATTGTTGTGGTTTTCTATGTGGAGTCTGTCATGTGTTCCTAGTAGGATTCCTACCTAGACCTCCACTGTCCAATTCCTCTTCAGCGATAAAATATTTATGTACTGCATCATGCAAAGTCTGAGGCATCAGAATCCTCACCTTAGCACAAAAGTTGTAGTTGAAAACAAAAACAAACTTATTCACTTTTAACTTTTCAGTGTTCAGATGTGGAGCATATATGAGAAACTCTATAAACCTATCCTCATACTCAGGTATTGTACGCCCACCCTATCATAAAGCGATGAACTCATTAAGTTGACACTCAATGAAATCATTAGATAAGTACCTCTCTCATAATTTTTCCTTGAACAATTCCCAAGACACATCTTCAATGGCCATATTCAACTATGGTAAGAGTATCTTCCACCAAATAAGCACACTCCATTTCAGCTAAAAGACCGCCATGCAGACCTTCATGTTTGAGGTATAATCACACAATGAAAAACACATTTCCATATTCTCCAACCAAGCTTCGGTAACTAATCCATCCGTGGAACCCGAGAACTCGAGAAACTTTACCTTCTTGAGTTCTCTATGAAAAATATTGCTAGCTATAAGAGGGTGTTGTGAACCCTCATTGGGTGCAGATACTCTGCCCTCATCATGATCAAGGCGATTTATCAGCGCCTATGACATCCTTTGAAAATACCTCATCATACCCATGACATCTCCCATTGCAACATGCTCATGCTCAATAATCTGCTATTCTCCTTGTGGAGCAGATCCCTCGAGTGTGGGTGTACATGGAAGAGGCATTCCTCTTCCTTCTACACCCTGAGGTCTACTCATTCTCTGTTCTCTAACCATGATACCTACCATAAAAAATAAAATTATTAGTAAAATATCTTAATTAAATACAAAACATTGAAACTCGTAATGAGTCCAGTGTCACAAAGTGGAACCCACTCTAATATCATATGTAATAGCCCACAGTAAACTAAACAACAACAAGCAAGCAATTGCAAAAGTATAAATTTGATCAATATAGTCATAGAGTAACCTTAAAATTCACGTATATAAAAAAAATACCATAAACATGTATATAAATGGTACATCATAATTGAAAAAATACAAAATTACATCATCAGAACTATTAAGGTTTGAAACTGATTATGCGTAAGGCTTCAATTAGTCATCACTATGCTTGTATTCTCCCTCCATTTCCATTATATATATATACGTATTGAACTTTGTGATCTAATCATAATGGAGTGAGAAAATATAAGAACGTAAACATTCATTACGCTAACCATATAGAAATTTTACCATTCAATCCATTATTTTCAAATCATTAATTATTAAATAATATCACACAATGCTTACACAAATTCAAATTTAGTTCATAAAGAGCTTCTTAACAAGTACACAAAATCCAAAAGGAATCTATCTAGTACACACAATGTAAAAATAACAAGGGTTGCATGGCAACACAATCCCTGCCGAATTAGTTGGAAAATACTCACTATTATCAACAGTTGAGTACAGTTGAGTAGATAACACTATTTATAGTAAATCTGCAAGAAAATGTACCTGGAAAATATTAAAAACTTATGACGTTAATGTTTTCACAATCAAAAAAATGTATCTGGAAAATATTAAAA
>JASDQU010258382.1:0-13794 GCA_032191745.1 Picea mariana | reverse complement strand
AACTTTCTCTTAGATTATCCAGCATATACCTAGATTAGATCTCAATTTCAAAAGATTTGTCACAATACCAACCTTCCTAACCTTTTAACTCAATAAAACTATGGTGATCTTAGAATGCTTCTCTTAATGCTTTTCGAGCACAGAAATAAAATTTTAAAGAATTCCAAGTAATCCCTTACCTTCTTAAGGTCCGATAAACCAATTCGGTTTCAGTGGCTGTTAATCATCATCATCACGTGGATAATAATGATTTTCATATATGAATTATGTTGATTTTATAACTTAAAAACATTATCAATTAGGTCTAGCTTGAGTAATTGTTAGATTAAGTGTTATCCTCCCCACTCAAGTTATATTCCCTAATATATGATATACAAAAAAACAAAAAACTTAAAATTACAAAAAATAAAATCATAATCACAATGGATGTTCTATATATGGGAAGTGAAGTTTGCAAAGATAAAAAAAATTATTGAAATGATATTCTATTTCACTGATGCGTTTTTACTGAGACGTACAATTTGGGAAATATAATATTAAATGTTTTCATTCCATAGTGTGTTTTGATTCCATTGTAATTTGCGTCATAAAATTTCCATTCGACATTTTGTTTCTATCTGCTCATAGAAAGACAGTGTTCTGACTAGTTGCTATAATGATTTTTTGGATCAGTGTCCTGAATTACTCAGGATATGACGAAGGCATCGACATTCTTCCTGTTCTTAAGGACATCATTCAACAAGGAATACGTGTTTGGATTTTCAGGTAAGCGTCATCAAATAACAGAAGACAATGCTTGAGAAGTTGGATTTATTCTGCTTATCAGAAGCAACTAGTATTTTTGATTCCGTCGCCTTAAAGTTTCTAAGAGTGATGACCGTCCGTATTTTCCTTAATATACTCTCTCCTTCTCTATGACCAAAAAAATTGCAAAATTCAAGTATATAATTCTGTTTTCTGATTGAGTCCACTACTCTGTTAGCCTACTGAATTGATTTACAAAAGCAACTTTGCCTTTAGGGTAGGATTACCACAGTTAACCTTTGGTACCATAGGCTTTTGGTATTCTCACCTTGTGTTGTGTATATGGGAAACATTACAACTGAGGTACCAGTTAGTGAAATGCCATTTACAATTACAGCGTAAGGGAGAAATTTGAGTCCTATTTATAACATATTGTGGATTGTATTATTAGTATCATTTGCAGCTTCGATATGTTCTATTCAAATTTCACATACACATTGCTATTTCACTTTGCAGTGGAGATCAGGATTCTGTAGTGCCATTGATGGGTTCGCGGACTAATGTTCGTAATTTAGCTAATGACTTAAAGATGTCTGTCAAAGTACCTTACCGTGCTTGGTATCATGAAGGGCAGGTATATTCTAATACACACACAATCTTATTTGGATTTTGAAAGAGCTTCATAGAAAGGGATATCCTTCTTGGATAACCATTTTAAGTTTTTCATCATGCACTTGTGAGAAGATAGTGAAAGGACAATGATGCCATATTGATGGGTAAACAGGTGGCTGGATGGACAACTGTATATGGAGACTTGCTGACCTTTGCAACAGTGCGAGGGGCATCTCACATGGTTCCATATTCTCAACCTGCTAGAGCACTGCATTTGTTTAGAACATTCCTATCTGGTAAAGACTTACCAGACCAGCAATGAATTCTTGCAAAATAAAGCGTCCATGAAATAAAAGAAACTTGTTATCGGAGGTCAAATGTGTCTCGAAAACTTAAAATTTCAAATCTTCCATTTTTAAGTAAAATATTTTCTGCAAGAATGTGTCGTAATCGACCACATATATCCAACCATGCTTATGTATTACTGGTTTCATCTGATAAATAAATGGACAAAAAATGGCAACGTCTAAGGGGATTGTTGATGGGATATTAAAACTTTTGTCCGGAACCCTGCTGCCGTTGTGCCAATGCAAAAGGGTTGAATTTCCAATGTTGAATTACCCTTCATCTTCTAAGGACCTTCTTCAGAAACCGAACAACCCCATCTCTGTATCATTAGAAGTTAGAAGCCGCCAGTATTATATGACAATTAGAAGCTATTAATAATATAAGCACATTGCTTGAAGAAAGTCTTTCCAAAGGAAGCAGTAGTGTGGAAATAAGGCAATGTGGAAATAAGGCTTTTCGGTGACCACATGAGGGCTAAGTTTAACATTGGTAAGTTCAAGGTTTCGTTTGCTCGTGCGAATGATTAGAATTGAGTTCAAATTACTTAACTTTATAAGTGTCATTGTCTATTGATTGAGTTTGAGTGATAATATTTACGGTAGAGACTTAGTTTTGAATTTTGGAAATGAGAAGTTAAAATCTGATATAAGTAAAATTTGAAATAAGTATTTAATATTAAAAATTGAAAAATGAAAATTTATCTGAAATTGAATATCTAAAATTGAAGAATTAAAAATTATATATTGATGATTTTAATGTGAAAAAAGTCTTTATGAAATGGATTTTAAGATTGAATATAAAAAATTGAAAAGTTATATATTTACAACATCATTAATATTAAGAT
Source organism: Picea mariana (assembly GCA_032191745.1). Taxonomy (NCBI): domain Eukaryota; kingdom Viridiplantae; phylum Streptophyta; class Pinopsida; order Pinales; family Pinaceae; genus Picea; species Picea mariana. Next base: position 11,246 of record JASDQU010258382.1, on the reverse strand, counting down.
GAGAATAAAGCTCTTATAAAATGAGTTTTTTAATATACGCTATATAACTTAGAGTGTGCACACACTTTCATATTAGGAGGGTGGGTGGTGTGGGTGAAGGTGTGTGTATATAATTTAGAGTGTGCACACACTTTCATATTAGGAGGGTGGGTGGTGGGGGTGAAGGTGTGTGTATATAATTTAGAGTGTGTGTATATAATTTAGAGTGTGCACACACACTTTCATATTAGGAGAGTGGGTGGTGGGGTTGAAGGTGTGTGTATATACATGCGCACACACTTTCATCTTTCAATTTTACTTTGCACATACACTTTTTTATTCTCGATTTTTATTTAAGTTGAATCTTCTTTAAAAACAATTTCTTATATAAGTAGAGCCACACTCTATCAATATTGAATTAATGAAGGAATTCTTTTATTGCCAATTTTGAATTAATGATGAATTCTTTTGTGATCCATCATTTTCTCACGTTAACTCTTTTTTAAAAAAGCTTTTCTCTAAGATGATGAAGATAAGTTGTAGCCTTTTCATGTTTATTTTGTGCATGTGAAGGAGGACAATAGAGACCAATATAATGTGGAGAAAATGCTTGAAATCTCATATTAAGTTTAGTAGGTCAATGGTGCATTGAAGATTGAACAACTCAATTAATATTTGATTAGTAATACTTGAATAAAAACCCAAAGTGTTTGAATAAGAGTATGTTTCATAACTTTGTTTTGGTCATCAAAATCCTTTAAAAACTTAAATGTTTAATAATCTTTAAAAGTGGCTACAAGTCTAAGTCTTTCATTGGAAATGATACTTGCATGAGCTTTGAAATTCTCCTCAACACGATATAAAAGGAGTTGTGACAACTTAGTTGCATTTTTGTCTTTACCTTGGAGTAGGGAATTGATTTAACCATCTTTCTAAATGACCAACCACAATACAATTGTTTTGTTAAAAAATGGTAGGATCTACCTCTAAGATCCATACAACTATTCTCCTAATGTTCAAAAGATTTAGACAACGAACAAATTTATTGGTAATCTTTTTTAATACTTTATAAATATGTTTTGTAGTATGATGTCCAATTTAAGAATGTAGATTTGAAGGGAAAATAGGTAGTATGCATGGTAGTTTGTACCATTTGTTTTTGTAAGAGATAATGACTTCCATATTTATTGTCTTCAATTACAAAATTATAGTACTCCTCATACATAACTATAACTTGGGAAAATGTTTTAGAAGGGTAGGCAAAGGGATGATCATTGTACCTAAAAATGACTTCAAGGGTAAAATTGGAAGTATCAACGTCAATTTTATATGTTCGAATTAAACTAGCAACATAGAAGTTCAACAAAAGCTTTGATTAAGCAACTAAAAACTTCATATGATGTAATCCATTAAAATAATATTAAATTGTGCTAACTAAAGTAAAGGAAATGCCACACTTGAGTCATTAAGTATACACTTAAATTAGTATTTGACTAAGCTAAAAACACTACAAAGTTCATACTATTTTATTGAGTGGTCCAATTAAGCACATAACATCAAGGGATTTGCTTTTCATTCCTTCGAAATCAACAAGAAACCCAAGATAAACTACTTCTCTTTTTGTCAAAAATACTTTCCTAGTTTATTATTGAGAATCTGCTTATGGTATAAAGTGTGTGAAGAGATGAAAAATTGATGATGTTTCCTATTCTTAATTGAGCCCCATACTCAAAGCTTGAAGAATGAGTGTTGAGAGAACAAATGAGTTAATTGCTTTGTATATTCTCATCAAAATGATGATCAAGTCAACGTACTTATGATATTAATAATTGGTCTCCAGTTTTCACTTAGCATGAGGCTATTGCCCCTATTTAGATTATTGTATTTCTTCTCAATTTCGAAGTCTTCGTTGATCAATCTCTTTGAGCAATGGTTTTCTTTGACAATAACTTTCGTGTTTTCAATGTAAATGTAGTGATTAGATTTTTGAGAGTGTGTAACTAACATCAATTTTTTAATTCTTCCATCTTGTATGTATGTGTCGTGTTTGTTGAGTTTTGTTTTACTTGAGCATCGGTCTATTCAATGTAAGAAAGATCACAATATCAAAGAATCTCATATATACTTCTCTATTTCAAAAAAAATATAAATAAACTACTTATATATTTTCCAAGAGATCAATTAGATAACTTAGCAGACAATTTATCTTGCCACAAGGTTTCACAAGTTGACAATTATATTGTGGAGATTATGAGAATTATAGAAATATTCATAGGTTTCTAAGAAATAAAAGTTATATTTGCAAAAAGAACAAAGAAATAATCACATTTTACGAGATATTCTTGGGTGAAATTTCGTAAAATATCTATATTTCATCTATTTTGATGATTTCAATATTGAATTGTAATTGGTGGAACACATTTTTTATTGAATGATGTATTTGATGCTATTTTAAAAATAAGTTTATGCAATTTGTAGAGTGTTTATTTAAGAAAATGTTATCTTCGACGAAATTTAATTGATTTAAGAATTGGCCATAGCTTAAAGTTAGACATGAATCTTATTTTCCATAAATTCTTTGTTGAAAATCACTTAAAATCATTAAGAGTTCCTTCAACATGATTCAAAAAATACAACTAACTTTATTAAACAAATAATTAGCTTTCATAATAATGCTATTGATTTAWACCAATATTGCTTCATTTTGTTTAATAAAAGCACTACCTTGCATTGTTCTCATGTTCTTCATACATCACATTCATCACATTGCTTAAGACAATAGCTCATTATGTGAATCARGCTAGAGAGACAAGCAAAATGTTGATATTTCCTAGACTTGGCCTCAATTTATAGACACAATAGAATGCTTCAAATAAGAGCTCATCAACAATTGCACAAGCCCAAGAAGCTTTGTATAGGTGCAATAAAACATAGAGTTGGAGACACGGGTCTTGACTTGAAAATTTGTTGGTAGCTAAAAATTGGAGAGAGTGCAAAAAGTTTTAGATGCATAAGTTTTTACTTGAAATTTTTTCTGCAACATTAGACTTTGGTTCATTATAAATCCTAAATACAAAGAACTATGGAAGTCCAAAATAACTAGCTTTCATGAAGATTTCTTTTGATATTAAAAGTCTTGTTTACTTCATACATATTTTGTTAATTTTTCCTAGTATCACTCTCAAGGAATTGGTACATCTCAATACATGAAGAAATGACTTGTTTCAAAGAGAATGTTAGAGAGACAAAATAAAAGTGATGATATCTCCTAGACATGGCCCTAATTCATCCACACAATGTTCATAAAGCAAAGGCTCACCAATGCACAAAACTTAGAAGATATGTGTATAGTGCACTTGAAGAAACAAATTAGGAGACACATATCTTGAAATAAAAGGATTGCATGGCAACCTAATTGATTTTTTTATTTTAATCAACAATCCTAACCAAGCTATCCAAACTCCTAAATCTAAATCCTGATTGGCCAATATTGGCAGCCTAATTTTGCTCAGGTGTGTAGTTTGAGTAGTTTTGCCTAGATACATCACTATTGCACTCAACCTACATTATGCATCTCACTTCATCATCATATGACCTTATGGTTCCTTGGCTGAGTCGACCCATCAATTCAACATTTTTTTAGGCATGTAGATTATCCCTCTTTTCTGTTAAATTTACTGTGACTTTTGTCAAACACTTAGTCAATAACTAGATTTCAACCTCCAATAGTCATTCACTAATATTGCAAGTAAACCATATGCATTCAACTAGAACTATGATAAAAAATACAAATGGCTAAGCAATCTWAAACTTAGCAGCGAAAATAAATGAACAATAGACAAATATCAACCACACTTTTGACACAAAGGTTTCTCAACAATGCCACTGCAAAAACCCCAAAGGGAAAACTAGTACAAGAGAGATTCTTTTATTGAGCTCATAGGATAAATTTCTGCATTTACAACAATAATATTTCTAGCATTAATTACAACARTACTTATCTTGATATTTGTGCCAACATTTCACCTCAATTTTTGTACCAAAGTCCCTTGATTTTTGTGCCCGAAATCTGCTATATGTCCYTGTACTTTTTTGCTGTATGGTTGTATGGACTTGACTACCTCGATTTTTGTGTAGACTTCCTGTACCTTTTTGTATGATTTTACTATAGCATTAAATGCCTCGATTTATGTGCATTTCCTCTAYCGTACGACCAACATTAAATGCACTATACRACTTTCTCTAAAATCCGTACTATACGAAATGTCCTTTAATGGCTGAAGCTTTCTTAGGATGTGTGCCCCCTCTCCTTGGGATTTGGGCCAATCCTCTTTGCCGCTCCTTCTCTTCTTTCTTTCAAAGCTTTCTCTTAATTTCTCTTGGAAAAGTGTGCCTTCATCTCCCTCAAATGCTTCTTTTATAACTCATAAATGAGTAACTACCCTAACCCTATATCTCAATGGACGAGATTCAATCTTGCACCACAAGATCAATAGACGTGACTTATTCCCACATTGAGTTCACTTAAATAATTTAAGTGACCCAAACTTTATAAAGTCAGTTTTACTCATTAAATAATAAAAGACCCCATTTAACTTTATAAAATTACTTTATAAGTTCAAGTCACTAGAGAAAGACATTTGCTCGGTCACTTATGCATGCTTGGCACCACCAATGCATAAGTACCTCCGAGCTACAAAAACTAACATTCCCTCTTAGGGATGGAGGTACTTCTGGCACCTCCACCACCTGGATTTGTCTCCAAGCTCATCACACCATCCATGACTGTTGTAGCTTCTCCCTCTGACGCTGAAGCCTGTCCTGCCACTAGCTCTAGAACSTGAGCTGAGAAGTTGTACCAATCACCCATGCTCCAAGGAGTTTCCTCACTCTCTTGAGCATCCAAATGTGTYATCACATACCGGCTATGTCTCCTGACTGTACTAGAAGAAGCCTCACAACTACCGGTCTTTGATATTGACACTGAATCTGAATCCAAGAATCCACTGGATCCAACCACAGGTTGCCCAACAACCCRTATAACCTCTCATACTTGACACCAAACACTAATGTTGTGTCGGGAGTAGCTCCCTYCRGATATAGGAACACCTATTCATGAAAGAACACAACTCCACATCCCTCATCCTCCAAAGATGAAGTTGAGAGCAAATTTACTGGTATCTCTAGAACAAACAACATCTCGGTCACCTCCAGAAATCYTCCTAACTCTAGCTCGAATCTCACACATCCAACCCCATTGACTGCATGTCTGGTGCTATCCCCACAACCCAGACAACAATTTTCTATCTCTGAAAAACTAAGGAACACCGACCTCATTCCTGTCATATGCAAAGATGCACCACTGTCCACAAACCATGCTTCAATGTCCTCACACACTAGACAACCATTGCCTGAAAGACAAGTCATCAGAGAAAATTCCTTCTCGAACTTCTCAGTAAACTCATCAAACTTAGCTTGTTCTCCATGAGAACAACTACAATCCTCACCTTCCATTGTAGGTAGTTAGATATCCCCTCCAACCTATCCTCATACCTAATATTGGAAGCCATCCTTTTCCAAGTGACCAAGAATATTTTCCCTTCTTTCTTCCTATCAAGAACCCTTGCAAGTTACTGTTATCCAAGTGCCAAAATCTTGTCCATTGAACCTCAGAGCCCATTCTCTTATACCATGTTAAATTTACTGCGACATTTGTGAAACACTTAGTCAATAACCAAATTTCAACCTCCAATAGTCATTCAACAATAATGAAAGTAAACCATATGCATTCAACTAGAACTATGAGCATAAATACAAATGACTAAGCAATCTGAAATTTAGAAGCAAAAATAAATGAACAATAGACAAATATCAACCACACATTTGACACAAAGATTTCTGGAAAATGTCCCTGGAAGAAACCCCAAAGGGAAAACCAGTCCAAGAGAGATTCTTTTATTGAGCTCACAAGAAAAATTTATGAGTTTACAACAACAATCTTTTCAGCATTAATTACACCAATACTTATCTTGAAATGTGTGACAACATTTCACCTCAAATTTTGTGCCAAAGTCCCTTGATTTTTGTGCCCAAAATCTATTGTATGACCCTACTTTTCTACTGTGTGGTTGTACGGACTTGATTGTCTTGATTTCTATTCAAACTTCCTGTACGTTTCTGTACGATTTTACTACAACATTAAATGCCTCGATTTCTATGCATTTCCTCTGCTGTATGGCCAACATTAAATGCACTGTACGACCTACTCTAAAATCCATACAGTACAAAATGTCCTTTAATGGCTAAAGATTTTTTGGGATGCATGTCCCCTCTCATTGGGATTTGCACCAATCTTCTTTGTTGCTCCTTTTCTTTCTCTCAATCTTTCTTGGAAAAGTGCACCTTCATCTCCTTCAAATGCTTCTTTTACAACTCATTAATGAATAACTCCCCTAACCCTATATGTCAATGGTTGAGATTCAATCTTTCCCCACAAGAACAACATACACGACTTATTCTCACATTGAGCTCACTTAAAACACTTAAGTGACCCAAACTTTATAAAGTCAGTTTTACTGATTAAATAATAAACGACTCCACTTAACTTTATAAAATCACTTTATAAATTCAAGTCACTAGAGAAAGAAATTTTCTTGGTCACTTCTGCATGTTGGGCACAACCAATGCAGAAGTACCTCTGAGCTACAAAAACTAACATTTTCTTGCATGTGATATGCAAAAAATCCCTTGATTTCAATGCAGCCCTTCATAAATATAAAAATGGCTAATTAGTAACTCATTAATGTGCTCATGTTTGTTTGGGCGTTGTAGTGGGTACATGTGGACATTTACAAACCCCTACTTCATTGATAGCATTGATTTAGTCTTCCATGTTGTCCACTAAACTTATGGATTCTTATTAATACATTTAGAGAGTTCACATGCAAACTAGATGTAAGCAGGGGTTTCACTATTCACCTCTAAATAAAGGTCATTGTGTTGCATGTCATAACACATAATAAAAGAGTGAGGTTATGCTATCGAACTTCCTTCTGAGAGACTTGAAACCATTGTTCTTGTCCCTCCACCATTTAGAATTTCCTTAGATATTCCAACTAGATCTTGGATTGGGAGCACACAAGGAGACAAAGGACCACATGAAAGAGAAGCTTTGGAGCTCTCCTAGCTACAAAAAAATCCATCTCTTCAGGTGTTGATTGTAAGTTCTCAAGCTTTTCAATTGGATAATAAAGTATTTCTTATTTTTTCCATTGAATAGTTTTTCAAATAGTGATTAGTAAACTTTACATGCTTTTCATTACTTGCATTATTGTTGTAGGATAAATAATATTATTGCATGCCTATTCCTTGTCTTTCATTTTATTTTATATTCATTGTTGTATGTATCCAGTTACACAACCAACCAGATTAGGTTTTTGGTACACTTGTTCAAAATACCACCAACATATTGGCAAATCCACTKGCAAGTTTGAGCCATAATCTCTCTTCCGAGTTGTGTGTGCGTTTCATTCATGCATCTTGGTAGTTAGTCGCCTTAATTTTCCTATATTCTTCCTCTTCTTAGAGTCACTCAGTTAGGGTAATATTGGTCAAAAAGCCTAGTTTTAATCCTTGACTTGTGTGCAACTATCGTTTTTGCTTTGTTTGCAATGTGCACTTTTCCTCTAGAAATCCATGCACACATAGTTTTTCATCTTTTTACTACGTAACCATATTGTTTTTACATTTTTCAGTTGGTTGTTTATGTTCTACATTTTTTCATAGACTATTTTGTTTATTCCCTTAGATATATGGACTATCTACTATTGTTTTGCCAGGTTTTCAAGGAAACATTGTAAGTAAGCAAATAATTCCATGCATTTCTAATACTTTCTTCTTTTTTCAAGGAAACATTGTAAGTAAGCAAATAATTCCATGCATTTCTAATACTTTCTTCTTTTAGGATTTTTCTTAGTTGCTTGGCTATTTCATTTAAACATTAAATCATAAGTTTATATTGTTGGTTATTTTATTTGAAGTTGTTTTAAAGTTAAATATAGTTTGATAAGAAAAAATCCATTGAATTTTAGTCCTTGCCATTTCTATTGCAATTTCATTTAACATTTAATTTTYAATACTTTACATTTAATTTCTAGCAATTTACATTTAAGTTTTCAAGATTTTGTTTTTAAGCAGGTCACATCACTCTTGCAAGTACTTCACACCTAAAGTATATTCTTAGTTCATGATCTTGAGCTCAAATTTAAAATCAACAACATAATTAATGAGCCAACTAAGATTCCTTAGTTGATGGATACAAGGAATATTTTAGTTAGGTTAAGATTGTGGACATAGGCATCCAAACAACTCGCCACACTCACTCAATTTTGGGACATAGTTGTTGTCTTTTAGAGTTCTTTAAAATCATTTCTAACAAACACAGTTCAATACTCGTTTGACAAAGGATGTACTGTTTTCTAGTGTTAATGTTAAGACCGAGACTAGAGGTTTGATTGAGTCACTTGGCTCTTTCAAGTTAAAGATCACCTAATTGTTGGATGCAAGATAACCCTTTGTATGAATTTGTGACGAGGTAGCTCAGTGACCATTCATAAGGTTACCACCTAAGGTGGCTCTCTTAGGCAAGGGGGTACTTGAGACATGCTACCCCTCCATGCCTAGGGGTAACTAGAGGAGATCATGTGTCGTGGTCCACAATGGAGACCATGATGATGATCAACATGTCCATAGATGGCAGTCCAACAACCCCCCTCATTTACCTTTACAACTACAGGTCAAACAAGGCTCATCACATCCAAGCAACCCAGTGTATGGGATATGGTAAGCCAACATCACCATGAGGTATGTTAGTCCTTTCGGCATGTGGACGAGGATCTTTGGTTGAAGTTGGATAATGGATCACTTGCTTGGGAAATTGTGTCAGTTGCCTTGTTTCACCTTGATGGTCATCTTCTATGCCCTAGTCTTGTGTTGTCACCACCCAAGGAAAAGGGGTACTACTGGGGGCCCCTCACAAGGGTAATGTTCTGTTCCCCACCATACTTAACACTTTCCATATTGGAGCCTCTCATAGTGTATTGAACTTCAGTAATGGGTCACGGTCCATTCTCTCATGAGAAGAAGGGGATGAATGCTCGGAGGTTGATGCAACTGTTATATATATATGTTTGTGTACTATGCTATAAATGATAAATGCTACAACAAAAGAGACATGCCAGCTTGAGATCTACCCCCTATAATGGTAATTGCCCCTATCTCGATGTGAATGAATGCACAATTATAAAAGACTATAGCCCAACAAAAATGAAGGAATAAAGATTGAAACCTGTAAAGGGGACTTGCAAATAATAATTGGGTATCAAAAAGAAATTAAGTGGTTTAGAATGCAAAAAGTACCGAGGAAAGGGTATCTTAAGGAACAAGCGCTCCTTCTACAAAGACACTCATATAAATAGATTTAATGACACCATAAGCCATGAAGTAAGCCCTAATTCATATCACTATCACACTCACTCTTGAAGGGTTTCTTTATTTCCTGCTTTCCTCGGGACCTATCCCTCTACCTGGGTTTTTTATTTCCTGTCTATGTTGGCACGCTTAATAGGGTTGGATGAAGGCCCTCCCATATTTAAACTTTCTAACTGACATGAGGTCTTGGGCTRGTGTGATGCTTGAAGGGGATACTRAGGTGAATTTTTTGCATGTATTATGTCTTAAGTAACTTCTTACTTTGCATTATCTAAGGACTAACATTTCTTATGAACATTGGTTTACCTTGCCTTATATTCTGCTTTGTTTTGGATGGCCCTGACATGGTTCTTTGAGGGACATCATGTGTCTGGGACCAKGATGTTGTGCCTTTATTGCAGGACTTTGGAAYGTGTGATGCAAATCAATGAGTCAYCCAATGATTGATCACCTTCTAACATGAGCTCTCACATCCTTGGARYCTTCGACAATGGATAKATGGGCTTGGCTTGATCATATTTGATGATGATGACACACAGATGGGATGAAATCCCAYAGGATGGGTAGAGTACCCCAAGGCTTATTATTCACTAGATTAGGGACGTTTTAGCAGCAAACAACTAGACACCATGCAAAGATGAGATSCAACTCCCTCCCACCTGGATGCAATTCCYTGAAGCCTTGACATCACCCTCCATTGATCATGATGTCATCTTCCAGGGTTTGATGGCATTAGGGTTTGGTGGACACTTGGGGTACTTGTGATGATTTGGCATGAACATGGCATAGGAGACATACCTTTTCCATTGCTCCACTTTTAGATGATTCCATGCAGCCTTTGGAGGCCCTCTCTTAGACGAGGAAGTCTTGACATCACCACATGTGTGGCCCTTTATGATGTATTTTTTCATTTTATCAATTTGTAAAGGATAAATGAGGGGTTGGCCTGAATTAAATTTTTATTTTGATATCTTATGTGGACAAATTTCTAGGCCTAGCCTCATATAAGAAGGCTAGTGTTAGCTTTCATTTTTATCATCACAATTCCTCACACTTGTGGGGTAATGCTTCTGAAAGTTTCGACCTTTAGGCCTCTTAGCTCTGTTTTATTGTGAGTTATGCTTGAAGGAGGATCTTTTGTGGATGCTTTGCTGATTTTGATGGATAAATTCTACAATTAGGGTTTTATGCTCTTGATTCTTGGATGAAGTAAGTAATTTTCTGTAATTTTATTGTTTCTTGTTAGTGTTAATGGTTGAATTGCTTTCTTGTTGCAAGTATCATTTTTTGGTTGAAACCCTAAGAGGAAGACATAAGTTCTTCTTTTTCTCATAAAGTTTTTTTTTCCATGTTTGTGAAATGTCCTTGCTAGGGTTAGAAGCATGTTACCCCCCATTTCTGCGGGTAACTAAGGAGATAATGTCTAGAGGCCCGCACATTGCATACATGGAGTGTCGAGAACCCCTCATCTGACCACACATCACTAATAATCGATAGCAACAACGCCCACAACACCAGCTTGGCCCATAGAGGACAACATGTCTTGATTCATGAGGTAACAAGTCCGATCTTGTGGTAAGTGTCATTTTAATAATTGAAGCATTTGGACATGTTGCAAAGGGTTCTTTCTTGATTTTGAAAATGTTTTCTTGGAAATTATGCCTTTTGCCTCATTTCACCTTGGTGGTTGACATGTTGTCCTAGTAAGTGGGTCACCCTCGGGAAAAGGGCTGCTACTAGGGGGTATCTTGAAGGATAATCTAACATTCCCACACATA
>JASDQU010258381.1:0-10901 GCA_032191745.1 Picea mariana | reverse complement strand
TTCAGTGGTTAAACTAATTTCTGAAGGAACCTGCTCTGATACCAATTGTTGGATTACTGAGGGGGGGGGGGATCAGTAATAGAGAAATTTAATCATTTTTAACCATATAATCCAAGTGTTATATCAATGAAGCATTATCATCCAATAAATGAAGAGTAAATAAGCAATGAACAAATGAACAAACATGCACATACACAGTACACCAGTGTTTTATGTGGAAACCTAAATCGAGACAAAACCACATAATTCTTTTTCTTATATGTCTTGAAGAATTACATTCATTGGAAGCACCAACTTCCTTTGTTTTCCAGCTGCAACTGGAAGGAGGCTCCAACCCCCTAGTTTCTTAGGCTACAACCTGAGGGAAGCTCCAACTCCCCAATTCTATGGCTACAACGAAAAGGAGGCTACAACCCCCTATGTTATCTGGCTACAACCAGAAGGTGGCTACAACCATCGGTCCTTGCCCTGTCCTGCCACCCTGAAGTAGAAGTAGAATTATGGAACCACTGTTAACCTGTCACTGTGAGATATACCGTTGTAAACCTGTAACAATAAATATGAACCATGCATCAAACATGCATAAAACTATACCTCAACCTGTAATCAACCTGTACCATAAACAAGTGCATCAACCATGCACCAACCTGTACCAAATAACCTGTACCATAAACAAGTGCATCCAACCATGTACCTCAATCAAAATCCCTCATCAATTTCATCATAAAAATATGATTTGTAGCTATGTAATAGACCTGGTATATATGATCACATTCTTGCAAACCTTCCTTATCTTCAACAACAAGAAACTAGCATTTTCATCAAAATTTTCTTTAGTATCACATGCCTAGTTTTGGATTAGTCAACAACCCTAACTTGAAGTAATCATAACTTTGTACCTGTAATGTATAAAGATATGGAACTGATACAAAATGTTCTTCAATGTGTTTAATGCAATTCCTCCAGGTGTCACTACTTGGAACCTCTCAGAAAAGGAGTTATAGAAAAAATGGCATACCTTGCTGAATTATGGCTTATTCTAGAGAGAGACTCTGTAGAGAGTTCCCCACATGGAATATTTGTTGAATTGATATAAAACCATGAAAAAAAATACTACAGACTGTACCCTAACCAAAACATTTTGTTTCACTGAATTTGGATCTGTTATGAAGAAGTTATGACGTTTTTACCCGAAACACCTGTTTTTGACTAGTTTTAGGACTAGCCACAAACCCTATTTTCCACGGAGTGTAAATCAAAAAATACAATGAACCACAAGATGAATTGTTTAACATAGATACTTGGATATGTTTTATCAATGGAATAGAAATTTCACGGTCTGAATCATTATAGAATTTTTTTTATAGCAAAGATGGTGAGATGACCTGTAAATAACATACCTTAGAAAGCACCATCAAAAGAATTTATCCTTCCTTGTATTTCGGCTTTCTTTTCTTCACCTTCCCTCAGAATTTTGTCTTAGATATACTTGGTTACCTCAAAAACCTATAGATATTCAATATTCTCAAGTGTGATTAAAATGAGAGAGCCTTGCCTCTTATTTATACTCTCCAAGTATCTTTCTTAAAAACATCTTCTAGGTCACTTGGCCCCACTTTCCTTATTTTAGGGTTACCCCACTTCTAATTTCTCCATTAAATTTATTATTGAAACAATTTATTTTGTATTCACTTTGAATTATAATAGACTCATTACTTCACTTTATTATTTACCTTTTAAAATCTCTTAAACCACTTTGACTACTTTGACCTTTTGGGGCTTCTAGATGACATATGAGGGTCCTCCAACTTCGTAAGGCCATAAATCTCAAAGCATGAGGAGTTATGTGATGTTACACATACCACCAGAAATGGAATGACATGCACTATCCATATAGGATAGTTTACCTGAAAAATTATTGTCCTTCATCTCATTATTCCATAATTAAGCATGAATTCTCTTACTCTGTAAAGCGTCTTCCTGTGAGGGCTTTCACCATAAGGGGACCACTTTGAGGTTCATCAATATTTACTTCTTATCAACCATGACAAGACAATAATGAGTCATCTTTACATCAAACAATATTGGGTCCATTACCCAAACCTTTGCGTTGTGGGGCTTTCTTCAAGGGTTGACATCAATGACAACCAAGCTTAATCAACAATCCTTGGTCTGCACCCTATGTTCAATGTGGATCTCCTTCGCCCTTATTTCCCACCATTATTGGACACCTCAGACGTAGCAGAACAACTAACACCAACATAGCTCAAACTTTAATTGCATACAACAGGCATCCAATGATCATATTGTGGACACATAGATCAAGGGCACTTGACAACAAAGGATTCAGCTTTATCGAGTCGTTAAAGCAGGGCAACTCCTGCACCAAGGCAAGTGGCTCAACTGGGGCCAAATTCAACAGAAATTTCCTCATCTGATGGAGGAAATCAACGTGATGGATACCATTGCTTCTTAAGGAGGGAGGATTGATCTAGGTGGATATTGGTGGCCACCCACCTTTTCCAACTAGCTCAAAACAGTTTTCTGACAATTTTGGCAATTTACTATTTTTAGCAGTTTTAACTTCCGAGGCCATTTTGAGGGCCTAAATGAAGGTTTTTAGAGATAAATCTTATCAATGATAGACAAAGGCATGATTGAGCCCCAAAAATGAATCTCATCGACAATACCTTTCCAATGGCCTATCATATGCCTAAAACGAAGATCGTATGCAAAAGTTACGACCTCGGGAAGTTGATGTACTAACTTACCTAGATGGGGCCCACATGACTTTTGGCGCTTCATCTCCTAGGGTTAGTTTTTTAGATGTATAGGGTTTTTTACATTCATGTTTATTGTAAAAAATCCTCAAAGCCTCATTGTAATAATCTTCTTGCGAATGAGCGCAACCATCACATCTCTTCTCGGAGATCAGCCACCACCATTCTAGCAAGCTTATTTCTGCTGCATTGTATAGTTTCAGCTTATTTCCTTATTGAATAGAAAACCAGTTTTATTATATCTATGTTATTTTTTGTTAAGCACCTGTTAATAATATGTAGTCATTTTGTTATGCTCATAAAATATGGATCACTTTTTGAAGACGAGTTGGAAAAGAGATTAACTGAGACTTATGACCTTTCAAGTCCATTTTAACGAGTGTGAAAGGGACAAATCACTTGAAAATCTTTTCATTTTTTAGATGAGTCAGAAAAGATCTTAACTTGGACTCGTTTGGGAGATTCTAGGTGGAAAGTCATGGGAGAGGCCAAGGCTCCTGTGCTGGGCTTCTCTGGAATTTCAGTATCTTACGAATAGCCGACATAAGCTTAGGAAATCCCAAAGCTCTCCAAGTTGAGGAGGATAAAGCACTAGTAGAGGATATCATCTGCATGATATATCAAATAATGTCTCTTACTAGAAAATACATAGGCGGGGGAATTGGATACCCCACAAGGCCATCCCAATCGAAGGGAACTTCTTCGGGACTTGGAGGGAGAGTACTCAGGGAGAGAAAAAATATCTCTCGTTTAGAAGGGGTAGGATCAGGAATATTGATGACATGGTTGAAGGATGCATCATCCTCCACAAGGGGAGTAGGATGGACCAGAGATTTCACTGGTACGACCACTTCTTCAACTCTAGGTTGAAGAGGATTCAATATAACAGGGATAGAGGACACATCACCCTCGACAACGAGGGTGTGGTCCGGAGATGATTGCAACGACATTAATGTAGTGTCAATCAAAAGAGAAATAAGGTGTGGGGAAACTATAGACACCTCAGAACCTAAAGGGACCTTAGGTGAGCTCCATGCTTCTGGTATCCCAATAGTAGTTGGACACAAACGATTCAGGTCATCTCCTTCGCAAGTCCTGCAAAGGAATTTAGGATTACATCTGATGCATCGAGGCTTCTCAATGCCCTCAATGTCATTCATAATGGCTAGTGACGTGCTCTCAACGTGACTAGAAGAGGCGAGAGAGTCATCTCCTACATGATGTACAAAGGTTGGAGATGTGACATTGATATGACTCGTGGTGACTAGAGTGATGCCCCTAGAATGACTAGCACCGATAGGGTGTGGGTTGTCAACATGACTTGTAGAGGTCGTCAAACCATCTCCAACATGACTAACAATGGTTGGTGATGGGGATCCAGTATAACTGGAAGTGACTAGACTAGCGGTGGGTTGTGGTATTTGATACCAAGGTCTAGGGAAATATTGGCTTTGGAACATTGCAGGCTAGGAAGGATCCTGGTTTACCCCCTATCCCTATCCGAAAAGGTAGTATCCCCCACCTAATTGATTCGAAGAGGTGTGTATAGGCATCATCATTGAAGTCTGTGAAGAGAAGAAAGTATGATAAGGACTATTCGAGTGAGGATATATGTTTCCCCCTTGTGAAGGGGTTCCATAAAGAGGGTAGCCTGAATTGCAAAATTGATTCTCCCCGTATGAAATAATCAGGGATATATGAGGACCTTTCATGGGAAAAGTATTTGAATGAACTGACATGGCGGATGAAGGATACATGGATGGGGTGTAATAAGTAGAATAAGAACCCATCTGAGTAATGGCTCCTAAAAGAGCATAGCTAGGACTGGATCCGTAAGAGGGGAGGTTCCAACCTCCTATAGTGAGAGTTGGTTGAGGGACATGAATCATATCAAATGAAGAAGAAGGAATCGGGGCCATGTTGCTCCCATATCCAATGATAGGATTCATGTAAGTGGACCAGGGAGAAGATTGCAAGGGTGAAGGAATATCAACAAAAAAATGACTAGGGACCCAAGGCACGGACTGAGTGTCATAGTTATGCATACCATTATGAAAAGCAGAAGGATTCGTCCCCATGAAATAAGTAGGCATCATGGGGTGAGTAGCGGTAAATGAGGGAGCAAAAGGAGCTCCACTATCCATGATAATGAAAACTCAATATAGACTCCTAAGGCCAACTATTAATCAAAGAGCACACCAAAAGTCAAATGGCCAAAATGCACAAAAACAGGGTAAAGTGGCTGAGAGTGGCCTCCCTCCCTAAAGAAGGTATGTCTCACCTAAGAGGCGCCTGAGACTCCCTGCTAAATATCGAAGGTAATAGAATCAGTTATAAGGGCCCTCATGGGCTTAACAACCAGTCGGTCAGATCCCCCTAAAGAGGTAATCCTCCATAAAGTTTGTGTGTTGTACAACCCTTATTTGACCTAGGGTACCTATATAATAACCCCTGCAAATAACCTATGTGGCACCTAACTCAAGAAACTAATAAACCATTATATAACTGATGCATAGGCGAGCAGTCATAAGTCAGGTCCACCATATGGGTAGGGTAGAAAATCCCAAAACCTTGAAATCACTGCCTCTCACGGAGGTAAGGGCACTAACAAGATCCCTAGATACAAATAGATCCCTAGAAATATCTCTGACGCTACGAAGGTATTAGGGGGATATCCCTTCAACCAACCTCACGTGACCTCGTGATTAACTCCGGTGTGAGTGGAGCCTCCTAATCTTACCAATTATACAATGAATTTATCCACTCTCTTTATCAGACACATATGTTGATTTAATTTCCTTGGAGAAGTTTACTCACAAAATCCTATTCCAAGGCACTAAATCCTAAGTTATTTTGTGTACCCTAGAAAATAAAATCACGACTAATCAATTTTAAATTATAGATTTAATTTTAGTGGTTGTGATTACCCAAAAAGGTATGGTAGTGAACCTCATGGTGTAATGACTCTGTAAGAAAAGTAAATATGAAAGTAATGAAAAGTCCTAACTTTAACTTTCAATGAATGATATGCTTATAATAAAAAATGAAATTTTTAATTTCAACTCTGCAATTTTGAAGTAAAAATGCAATCTTTCATTACATGCACTAAGCTAATCACAAGGACTCAAAAGACCAAAATGCCAAGCAATGCAAAATGCCTATTTTTTTTGCATTTTCAATATAATAAAAATGAAAATGCATGGACTGAAAGTAACTTGATATATAAACTCTACTGTGTATAGAAATAAATAACTAAAATAGGATACTAAGAAGCAAAGAACCCATCCTAATGTATAAGGACAATCAAAATCAAAAGATGATGACAAATATTCTGCCCAGAAATTCAACCAAAGATAGGTTTCATGTCATCCCACAAGCACTTAACAGGCACTACAAAGACCTAAGAAGGCTCAACCAACATCAAATCCCACTCAACAACCACTACACCAAGAAAACAGGCAAGGAAAGATGATGTGCATGAATATTTAGGAAAACAGAGAGTATGTACACAGCTTGCAGAGGGACAACTTACGTATGTACGCGACTGTCAAGGAAAAAAAATGCGTATATGTTTCAAAAAATAAGGCCAAGCAAGGGAGAAGAATGAAAAATCAGACCCATAGTGAACATAGGTTTTCAAACAATGATACAACAAGAAACACCATAGGAATGAGAGAAATCTAAGGAGAAAAGTACTCCAAACCCTAAGAAAGAAGATTCAATCCCTAGTATGGTCGCCAATTCTGTTACGAGGAAAATCTCTCTATGGCTAGGGTAAACCACAACAGACAAAAATGACTGCAGAAATAAAATCTTTTCTCAAGTATGCTGTGAAAACAAATATGCTAGCAAGACAATATAAAGGCCTACCATGTCTAGACATTCAATGAAGTCCATCGTTGAGCACTTGACCCAAAGAAATATACCTGCAACTAGTCCTCAACAACCAAGCAAAGCAATCATATGGTGATATTATATAATGTTAGAATATTCAATAGCATAATCCATTAATAAATATGACAAATACGCCCATGGAATAATAATTAAATATATTTGCAAGGTATCAATTGGACGAGAAAAGAGTATTTCTATTAATATATGATCAACATAAGTGAAAATGTTACAGACTTCCATGTCAGCATGGTTCAGAACCGAGAAACTAAGTTCCTTCCAGCTAGGCCTCCACCACTTCAATCCTCCACCAAAGGCAATCTCATAAGAGAGAAACAATGAGGTTCTCAATCAATAATGGAAGAGCTTGGGTGCCGAACACTGTTTTCAGACTTAAAGGACAAAGGGATGCAAACTCAATATGAAGTAAATAATTTATCCAGAGTAAGTTTGCTCTCAAAGTTGAATTCTTTTTCCATTTCTCCAAATTGGCCCATTTATAACCTTCAAAATGGAATTGAAGGGCCAATTCATAATGTTTCCAGCATATGGAAGGCCAAGGATCATAGATCTCCTATTGTGACATGGAAACCCGACGTTAATTTTCATTTTCTGGCCCAAATATCGATGTACATGGGTTGTAGTGGAGCAGCCTATGTATACACATGTTGTATAGTAGGCAAGATCTATACATGTGGAAAAATATTTATTTTTAGCTCTGGATTTTACAAACAGGGATGATAAATCTGCAGATGGAAATGGAAAAAGGCCTTCTGTGCAAGATTGCATAGGGTGAGGAAAAACTTGCTATAACAATCTACATGCAAGAATATCTTATATTCAGTTGGATGTTATCATGGCTTCATTTGAAGCATGATTACACATGATTATCTTGTTTTTGTCGGTTAGAAGTAGGATGAATAAGCTCGATTCTGGAGCGTTTGGTTTGTAGCAGTATATTTTGTTTTCAACAATGTGTTTTTAGATTTTGAATAAGTTGCAGAGCTTTGGAAGGTGGCGAATGAATCCATATCCCTATGAGTAAGGAACATGTCTTCTTGTTCTTGGCAACTCACAGGGAGCATGCCATCCCTCGTGGAGCCTATGTTATCTCTCTTTCTATCTCAAGCATTCTCGAGCCCAAATCCACCAGGCATCAAGTGTATTTGAAATTCCAACCAAGCCAAGTATATAAATCTCTCTATATATGATAGGCTTTTTTCTTATTCTTATAGATTCCGTGGAAAATCCTATAAATTAGTTGAAAGGATTTGACAAGTTTATGTGAACATGGTAAAAAAAATGATTTAATCACACATTTTAAAAGAAAACCTTCAAAGGAATGGTTAATGCAGGAAAATAGAGGAAACAAAGTAAAAAGAGAAAGAAGGGCTCAAAATTAGTTTTTAGATATGATATTTATGAGCCAAGGAGAATGAATCTCGTTCCCACACTAAGAAAAAAATAATAAATAGTCTAGATCTGTTAGATGAAGCAGCGAAAACTGTCTCTGAGGGAAACCTTCAGATTCGACAGTTTGATTTTATATGAAACCCTAAATTTTGAATGCAATCAATGAAAGTTGAAGGATTTTTTTTTTTTTGAGATCATGTACTTAAGTGTTTGGTTCATCTAAGAATGTTTTTGGCTTTTACCTAGGTGAGAAAAAGGTTTTAGGTATGCAAACTGGTAAAAAAATAGTGCTATAAGAAGTTCCTGTTGCGCCATGTTTTTCAAGTAAATGACATAGTTTTTGGTTTTTGTGATAGATAATGATGAAAAATTATAATGACACCATTATACAGCCTAAAATACACATTAGAAACCATTTTTTATCTTCATAAAAAAATTTGGAGCAATCTTTTATGGAAAAAGAGAAAACAAAAAACATGGCATTTTATGGAAATGACTGTTTTTGCAGTCAATTTCATACTCATATTATGAGGAGATGAACAAGAATTTGTGAAAAAAAGACAGGTTTGTTTCAAGAAAAATCTAATATACAAAATTGTCCCTCATATTTTACACAGGTATCATGGTTTCGGAGATACAATCATGTCTTTACAGCTCATTTTCCAGATTTGTAAATACAAGATCTTTATTGTTTTATTCATCATCTTTTGGCACATATTACATGGATATGGAGAGGTATTTTTGAAAAATGAAAGAGGTGTTTCTCAATAATGGACTCATATACAAAAACCTCTTTGGGAAGTTACACATGTGTCATGTTTTGGGCAATATCGAGTGTTTTTTCAGCCCTATTTTTTAGAATTTCGCTATAAAAGTGTTGAAGATGAAATGGAACAGACAGGGTGTAATTCATCCTCACATGTGCCAAGGAGAGCTGTAAGGTCAAGGAGGAATATGGATGCTCAAGGAGGATATTTATGCTAAATATCCTCAAAAAAATTGGCTTATTTTGAATGTAATTAATGCTTTGAAATCCAAACCCTAGTTTTTAGGTATTGGACTGATTTTCTTAGATATTTTGTATCTTGTTGATGTAACTAAGTAAAATTCAATCCTAAGGGGAGATATTCAGTTCTATTTTACGAAAATTATATCCATTCTTTAAGGATCGAGTATTTTTCATGTAAGTTCTATAAATGTCATATAAACTAGATGCAATAGGGGGGAACTCTTAGACCCGAGAGGTATGAGAGAGAGTTTAGAAGATCCAAGAAGAGTTGTGAGAAAGATGTAGGAGACATTTTTTAGTTGTTATCATTGTAAGCCTGAGGGGAATTTTGGTTGTAAGCATTTATGTTATTTAACGTTCATAATATGTGTGTTATCATATTGTGTTCTTGTTTTCATTCTAATTTTTCTTCTTACTTGAATAAATTGTATACCTTGAGGATCGTGGTTGCCTTTGATTAATGGATTCTTGAGCATCTGAGGATATGATGTGTATTTACTATTAGTCACTGTTTACATTCAAGTACCTTGAATTCATTTATACAGAGCGGATATTTTCCTTGTGAATGTTCTTCTTTTTGTTATTTTTTCCCTTCTTCTATCCATTATTATATAAACCCTTTATTTGATATGCAGATTGATTGAATTTAATGAGCATGGTGTTTTCTTGATGCCATAGCCGAATAGTCGATCACTAATCTACAATAGCTTATTATCTTCTCTATTTCTCTTTTTCTTCTTCTTGATCCACTAAATTTCCTGAAAACCCAACCGAAATCATTTCTAATTTAAGGTGTGCTAGGATTGTTCCTAAAGCAGTCTAGGAACAACTTCTAGCGTTAACACTAGGTACTAGAAAGCATCTTCTCGATTGTTGTTCTTGGTGTCACTATAGCATTCAAGCGGCTAATCAACTGATCTAAAGCTAGCTTCAAGAGACCTAAGGGACTTTTGATATACATGATGGTATGTGGGAGGGATGGACATGTAAGATTTCATCTGATGCAGTGATACTCGAAGGGTACTATCAAGGGTTATAGAGGTTTCCAACAAGGTGAAATGTTTTTTTCGAGTAACCCTATGAAACCGTCTGTATTTCCTTCATGCAGTATTCCCCACCATATTCTTACCCACTAAACGATAGGTCTTTGTGCTTAAAAAATGCCAACAGTTGTTACACCTCAAAATTGCTCAACTGGATAAGTGTCGCACATGCCTCTCACTTGTTGCAAGTGTCGCAAATGTTATTGGGTAGTGTTATCATAATAATGACAATAAAAAGACACTTGAAACCTCTTATGTGGTTGGTTTAAAGGAAGAGACTGGTTCACTGGAGTCAAACATCTCTTAACACCTAAGAAGGCTTCTTAAATCAAGGATTTGGAAGGGGAACGCTCCCTTAAAACTGCTTGAAAAGCGTTGGCGCCCCTCTACCATGCTTCAGAAGCATTGTAGCGCTTCTCCACCCTTTTGCAGAAGTGCTACCCAGATTTGAAGCACTGGCGCTTCCCTTGTTCTTCTCTGGAGCGTTCTGGTGCTCTGATGCCCCTTCTAAGGGAGTGCTCTCCATTCTGGGTAAATTGTTAGCCCGGTGAGAAGAATAAGGGGAGAATCATTCGAGTTTAGGAGGCGGTTGAACTTGAATTCTTGGTTCTATCAAAAGATATCTGATCCAAGGAGGAGGTTCCTAACTGGTTCTAAACATAACTCAAGTGGTTAGGCCCTTCCTAGCCTATATAAGCAAGCTCTATGGTGATGAAGAGGAGGAAGAATTGGATATGTGAAACTTATGATCTTGGAGGAAACTTG
>JASDQU010258380.1:4247-15808 GCA_032191745.1 Picea mariana | reverse complement strand
AAATTTACCTCCTGGTTACCATGCATTGAATGCTTTGTTGAATGCTTCCAATCCAACACCTCCACAAACCCCAACCGGTTCTCCAGGTGGTCCTCCTTTTCCTGGGCATCCTATTCCCGGTTTTATCCTGACACTCCCTCAATTTCCTTCTGGCAATCCTAATTCGAGTGGCACTATCCCAAATGTTGTACCAAACTTACAGATTCCTGTTGGTGGATAGGGTGGTACGGTTCCTTTTCCTTTTCCCAGACACAACACAGTTACTATGAAACCTACGGTTGGCACACAACTTTTGGGTGGAACTATACCTACGATAGGGGGACCAACCTCACCTTTTGGACAAAATATACCTCCTGAATTGGCCCAGTATTGGAATCAGCTTCTACAAAACTTTCCTCAAAATGCTGGGGGGTAGCAAAATGTCCCTACTATAGGCCAACCATATCCAAGTATAACCAATCCTATTTGGGGTTCGGGTCAAACTACTCAACCTCAGGTCCCTACTCAAACTCAAGGTTACAATCCTTAGGGTTACTATCTGATCCAGCCACCATTGAATCAGCCAGGGTCTTCCCTCTACGGACAGTCTGCTTATGGTCTTACTGGTTTTCCGACAGGGCTTCCACCCCAAAGCCATCAGTACCCACAAGTAAACTAACAGTTACCTTTTGTTGCTACATTGGATTTGCCAAATTTGTCTAGGATTCTTAATGATCCTATTCGTCACTCTCCCCAATGGCCTGCTATTCCTACTAAGCTTCCATCGGATATTCCGAAATTTGATGGAAAAGTGGGAGAGGACCCAAATAATCATGTCATGAATTTTCATTTATGGTGTTCGTCCAACTCGTTGATGGATGACTCCATTCGTCTCCGTCTTTTTCAACGAACCCTTACCGATTCAGCTGCGAAATGGTATATTGAATTTCCACGAGGTTTCTTTTCTGATTTCAACACCCTAGCTATGGATTTTCTCACACATTACCAATTATCGATCCGTTACGATACTGGGACTGAGATTTTGACTTCTTTCAAACAAACTAAAGGCACTCATATATCGGATCATATTCATGAGTGGCGAAGGAGACGACGTCTCATTAAACTTGAACTCCCTGATCAGTTACTGGTAGAATGGTTTACGAAATCTTTCATGAACGAAATTGGTAAAGACATTGCTATGGGTGGTGTTGTTATAGAGGAGCAGGCTATAAGTCGCGCTCAGTATCTTGATCTCGTTTATTCGCAAATGGGAACACTTTACGATTTACTACCTAAACTATATCATCCTGGTACTTCCAGCACTTCAACTTCTCTAGTTGCCTCGCATGCAGGTGATGGTGTGATTGGTATTGCTCATACCCACTCACATTTTGTTTCAAGTACAACCCCTAAGTCTACATCTTCAAATGTTCAAAATGCTCCGTCTCTTGCCCCTTCCACCGGTAAAACTTCTGAGGTGAATGTTGTTCAATCTACACCGACCAATAAAAATAAATCAAATAAAGGAAGAGGCAAGAATAAGGAGAGTAAAAATAATAATCAGAATGAGAAAACTAAAACCCCTCCTGTTGAATATCGGGATAAGCGCAAACCATGCTACCCTTGCCTTATCTATGGTGATGATCACTACATGAAGGATTTTCCTCGACGTGCCGAGGTTACTAAGTTCCTTCAAGGAACATCGAAATCCTCTACGTCGGTAGTCTTGTCCCAACCCTTCCCGTCTCAGCAACAGACCTCGTTGGTCATCCATGACCAACCCTCTACTTCTACGACATCATATGTTTTGATGTGTACCGGTGATTCCAAGAAAGACAACATTGCACTTACCACTAGAGCTAAAGACTATACTCCATCTAAGGAGAAGGTTGACGATTCACCTCCTGATTTGGTACAACCCTCTCCACCAAATCCACCTACGAACGATCCTCTTCATCTCGAATGACCGAGTCTTGATACAGTTTTGTGACCACCCCCGAAAGGTGTCGTTAAGAAATCGGCCTTCAATCCTCATCCTCATGCAGCCCAAAATTATAGCATTGTCGAAGATCTGGCCCAATCACCTTTAGCGATGTCTGCCCTTGAAGTCCTTCAGTCTTGTCCTGCACAATGAAGGGCTCTGTTGAAATATATAGGTGGAATTGATCCTGTTATCACTCCAGGAAACTCTTCTAGGCTGTAAGTTGGAAATGCCTGGTAACTAACTCTTTTTGAGAAATGTTTTCTTAATAATTGATGTGGTTTGTGGATCAAGATGAATATCTAGGGGCTGGACTATATTTTCAAGACTGTCTAGGAATACAAAATCTCACAAGGCCTTCTAGCAATGCAGTTAGACAAGGTTTGATTAAATGGGGAAGAAAACAGCTATTGAACCAGATTATACTTCATACCAACAAGCACAATGGGTTTAATAACCAAGAAATATCTTATGATTATCAACTTAATCAATCAACATATGAGATGACAATCATATACAGATTGAATGAGCATTAACAAAGAACATTCACTCACAAGATATCAGAGACAAGAGAGAGAAATCTGACAACACAACTGAGGGAAGCTTGAAATCTTTCATATAATAAGAATAAGTCTTTTTGTTATAGTGGCAGCATGGTAGCATCCAAAATCGAACCCTTGGTTCATGTTCTTTTCTAATATTTATAGGATTACAAAGGAGTTCTTTGATCCTAATAACATGGATCAAATCAACTAAAAATAGCAAGTCAAAAACTGTTGCAAAATAAGTGGGATGCTTCCTCAAAACGAGGTCAATCCCTGATTTTCCGCTGTTGACTGTTGGTGTAGTGTAGAACAGCCTCCCAAGGCTAAATGATCATTCTCCAATGAAGACCAAGTCGAGTTGGCTGATATGGCAAAGTATCCTGTCTTTCTGTTCAACATAAATTGCCCATAGATCTTTGAAATAACTCCTTTTTCCATCATATGTCAAAAATAACTGATGAGCTGGGTCTGATAATTCATTAGACATGCATTGGAAAAGGTTCCAAATCTTTTCATATCAAAAATCTCTGACTTGCGTAAAAACTCGTTTTAATTCTGCACACACAGACTTTCCGTGGTTGACTGGAACAGTTCCTGGGTGAGTTATCCACCGAAAGCACCTGTTTTGGTGGTTAATGAGCACAGTGGGGCTCGCCTAAACCACCGAAAGTTGCACTTTGAAGACCTTTCAAAATTGCAAAAATGACTGTCTTGAATCCTCTTTTAG
Source organism: Picea mariana (assembly GCA_032191745.1). Classification (NCBI taxonomy): domain Eukaryota; kingdom Viridiplantae; phylum Streptophyta; class Pinopsida; order Pinales; family Pinaceae; genus Picea; species Picea mariana. The sequence goes on along the minus strand of JASDQU010258380.1, from coordinate 12,576 downwards.
CACTCAAACTTTCTTAGATATTGTAGTCTTGAGTCGAGCAGATCTGCGAACCTTCACTGACTGTGTAGGGGAATCTGTCACATCTATTATAGTTGTGGCTAAATTAGCCAAAGTATCCAAACCAGTTTGTTTTTCTTCAGGTGTTTCAAACTCCTTTAGCTTGAGCCTCAGAATCCTAAGATTCCTGTATAATTTCATATTTTCCCTGATCAACTCTCTGTTTCTATCTTTGATTTTATCATGGCTGTCTTTAAGAGTTTAGTTTTCTTTGAACAATTCAGCATTCCTCTCAGTGAGGTTTGTGTTTTCCTTTTTGATTACCCTCTCCAATACTTCCATCTCATAAATCTCTCGCAGAAGCTTATTGATCTTCTTGGTCTTACCTTTCTGAGGCCTTCTTGATGAGGCTTCTGCTTTTGGTTGCCTGTGTGTTTCTGAAGGCTCTGATGGGGGTATATTTATCTTTAGTTTTGCATCCTGTTTGATTTGCAGGTTATCCTGTGATTTTGCCATCTCCTGCTCTGAATCAGAGTCACTATAAGGTAGGTTGAGAGGGTTTTTCCCTGTGACAAAGTTTCTGTCTTCAAACTTTAACTTCCTCTTGATTCCCCCCTGCTTGTTGGGTGATGTTTTGATAGAATCCCTAGGCATTGAAATTCCTTTTCTCCTCCTGTGACTACTCTTGGGAGTAGGATCATTTATGCATCTAGACTTCTTTGTTTTTATCTCTGGGGGTTTTTCTGTCTGAAACTCATTCCAGAACAAGAAGAAACTCCATTCTATTTGTTTCCTTTGAAGAGCTTCTTTCACAAGGAGGGTAATCATCCCCTGACGTGATATTTTGCTTATAACTTTAGTAGGCTGAGCTTTTACCTGTTTTTCCATTTTAATCAGGGTTCTATGAAAAAAGTAAGGTATGTTTAAGTGTTCTCTGCCTATGAAGTGGTTCAACAATTTAAAATGGTAGTACATCACCCTGTTATAGCACCCTTCACAGGTTATGTATACCAAAATCGCCTTCAGCAGTGTCTGCCATTTTTGCTCCAGATAGGACAAGGGAATGTCCTTCTTCCATGTCAAAGATTTATGGACTGGTAACAGATAGGACCTGAACTCAACATTTGAAGGTGAAGAGGTTTTAAACCAGCAATCCCCTGTGCTGGACAACCCTGTGTATTTGGCAATAGATGCTTCATCTATAATGAACTCCTCTCTGCCTATTTTGGCAATCCTTCCATCGTATGAGAGGGCAAATGCTTCAGCAACTTGTTGGTGGAAGGTTGTTAATTTCTCACAATATGTGAAAACTCCAACATGTTTAAAGCACTCTGCAACCTCTGGATTCTCTTCAAAATACCACATGCCATCCACCTTGGACCTTAAAGCAGGACTTACCTTTAACATGACTCAATACCGACTGTACCTGAAACTGTGGGGGATAAAAATGTTCGGGAGGTAATGGTTCTGGAAAGTAGGAATACAGTCGATACCACTTATGCAAAAACTAGTGAAATCGGGTGACAAAGCATATGATTAATAACCTTACTAAAACACCTTCCCACTCTCGGATGACAATCTAGCTGAGAAATGCCGAAACTTCAGCTTTTCGGGGGAAATTCAATTACTAAAACTTTAACAGAGAACGATTTCCGATCTTACCTGATAACTCTCCTAAGTTTCTTTGATTCGGGCTGCCTGTTGAACTCAGAGACACTTCGACAATCGACAAAGAATGCGGGATCGGAATTTTGAAAACGTGCTTTGCTGATAAGATCATGGACTTGTGATTATATTCAGCGATATTCAGGATTCATTACCACTCATGGAGTGTACAGATGAAGGGAAGATCTGGTAATGATGACTGGAGTACTATCACTGAAATGGAGGGAGCCCCGTATGATCATACCTGTCAATAACCGCTCTGCGTGGATTTGAAATGAATAATATAATGGATAATACGCAGGTGCTTCAAACCTTTCGGGTGAGCACCACGAATGAGCATCATCTCCCACGATGCGAGCTTTCAGTGGTTGTATTCCTCATCATTGCACAATTTTTTTGACATCTGGCTCGTTCGAAAGCACGAGCTTTCTTTTTTCCCCTTCAAATACTTTTGGTGGTTGCATGGCTTCTGCTTCGACCCCTTATCTATCGAAAATGAACACTTTCAGTGGTTAATGAGCACGTTGAAGGCTCGCCTAAACCACCGAAAGTCTGATATGTTGCCAATTTCTTGACCGAACCAAAATCAACATTGCTTTTAAGATTATTTTGGAACAACAGAGTCTCTAACCTATCTATAGAAATTTAGAAATCAAATTTAGGGACCAACCTATCATCTAATAATCAAATAAAACCAATGATTTATTTGGGGAGTTAGCAGATCCCACAGATACAAATTTGATAGTCTTTGACTTGGAAGACCATATTCCAAGGTTACCCCCACAACTTGCGTTTCAGATACAATTTGTTGTCGCCGACAAGAACTTTTGTCGAACTGTTATTGATGAGGATGTCTCTACGTGTGTAATGTCTTTTGCTTATTGGAAAGCTATTGGCTCTCCTCCTTTAACCGAATCACAAAATACTTTGAAAGCCTTCAATGGCTCTGGTTTTAAGCCTTACGGTGTTATTCCATCGTTGTTTGTCACTCTAGAAGGTAAGACAGTCCAAGTTGAAGTGGAAGTTTTCGATGCTCCCCTAGATTATAATCTTCTTCTTGGTCGTAGCTGGATAGATTCTATGCGCGCTGTTCTGTCAAGACTTTTCTGTGTCGTACGATTTCCTCACCAGGGAAAATTTATTACGGTTGATCAACTTGCCTTCTTTAATTTCGATACTCACACTGGCAACGTGCCGTTTATAGCTAAAACCCCACCGGGTTACGAGAATGTTGGTGTCGGTCTTTTAAAAGACTCTTCGTTAATGGGTACTTTCCCCATACCACCACCACTCGATGTTCCACGCCCGTCAGTTGCTTCTATAAATATGATCTCCATTGTACCTCATGAGCTTCTGGTGTCTTCTGACCCTTGGATAGTCCCTGACCCAGGAGATCATACTCATTTTGGCGATGTCGTGTCATTAAGTCCGGTTGAGTCTGCTTATCAAGCCATTCAATCGACAACACCTTCTACACTCTCTCTTGATGAGTTGTCTCCTGATCCTTTCCATATCGTCTTTCCCATTGACGAGATGATCATGTCCGTTATGGAGGACACCCCTTGGGACGATGGGCATCATCGTTCCATACTATTTTTAGAACAACACACTCTCAAGAATTACCAACGGATTTTGACTCCATCGACCATTGTTGTCATTTCGACCGTTCCCGGATCTACACATGATGTGTTTTCCGAAGGGAACCTCAGTAATATATCTCCCACGATTCCGATTGATATATCAGTTAAACCTGGGATAGTTGAAAATGTTCACATTAGAGCTTCGTGTTCCTCAGGCTATCGTTACTGATCACGATAGTCATTTTAGGAATTTTATGATGTCTGAACTTACGGAGAAGTTGGGTCTTCATCATGATAGCTCAACACCCTATTATCCGCAAGCTAATGGCCAAGTCAAAGCAATCAATAAGGTTCTTATAACTATGATTCGACGGATGATAGGAATTCATAAAACCAGTTGGCACATGATGTTGTTTTCGGCATTGTGGGCATATCAGACATCTGTTAAATCCGCTATGGGGTTTACGCCCTTTCGATTAGTCTATGGCATGGAAGCCATTTTGCCAATAGAATGTGAGATACCTTCTCTGAGGCTAGTTGTAGAACTCTTACCCAATACTTCTGCGAAAGAGGAATGTCTGTTGTATCTGATGCGATTAGACGAGACCCGACGTGATGCCACTCTAGTAATAGAAGCCCAAAAGAAACACGTCAAGGCACAGTATGACAAGCATGTCAAGCCTCGTGTTTTCTCTGAAGGTGATCTTGTTCTTCTGCATGAAAAATATAAAGATGTCTTAGGAGATGGGAAGTTCGAACCAATGTGGCGTGGTCCTTACATTGTTCGCAAAGTTTTGGAAAAAGGAGCATATGAGCTGGTTGATTACGATGGTATACCTTTGAGTGAACCCAGGAATGGGTTGTACTTGAAGAAGTACTATGCATAAATTATTTGTGCAAAAGTACTTGTATTTTTATGTATCATACTTTGTGTGTGTTACCTTAGTTTTCTTTTGATGTTATCTGGTCTCTACCCTTATGTGACGTTGTGTTTGATTGCCAGATGTCAAATTTTTCGCTACCTTATATTGTCTTCGCTGATGGTGCTAGCCATAGTACTCGGAACCTAGCTTCTGCTGCATGGGAAATCTATGCCCCAACAAATGAACCTATATCTTTACGAGGTGTATGTCTTGGCCGAGCAACCAACAACATCGCAGAGTATAGTGTCGTTATTGAATTATTGGTTGATGTTATCTCTCTTGGAATTCATCATTTGGTTGTGCGACTTGACTCGCATCTTGTAGTACTACAGTTAAGTAATGTCTACTCTATTCGAAGTCCTACTTTATTACGAGTGTATTTGCAAATTTTCCTCTTGGAACGATATTTTGATCACATTGAATATCAGCATATTCCTAGACATCTTAATACATTAATAGGTGCATTAGCTAATTATGTATTGGACAGACATTTGAACCATTTATAAATCAAACACATTAAAATGCACATAATGTAAAGTAACCGGTAGAAGCCATCTGTATATATAACGCTCAAAAGAGTTTGTTTTTGTTTTTACAAAAAGTTTGTCCGAAGACCAAAATATCAAAAATTGAAGCTTATAGCTTCTACAATGTGACTTCATGGATGACGTTCACGGTAACACACAACTACTCTAGCAACTCTATGGAGCAGTCGACCTATAGTTGTTGATACCCCTACAATATGACGTTGATCGCATCGTGGAATCTCTTCTAGAGTCATATCTGGAATATCGGCTGTCAGACCCTCTAAATTCTGCTCCACCACCAGATAATCTTTGGCATACTGTGGTACTACTAATGCTACCTCTCCTCGTCGTTGGATAGGAGAAGAGCCAGCGGGTATATATGCTCCAACATCTGTGTTATCGACAAATGTTTTGTGTTAGTCTTTGGATAAATATATAAAACAAAAATATTTGAATATAATACAAAAATTCAAAAACATTTAAAAAGAGAAAATTTGTGTACTTCTTACTGAGGTCTCCCCACTGAGCGTCCTCAGGTAGTTCTAGATCCGAATCTCCTCGGAAATCCAACCTGGCATACACGTAGTCATCGACCATCAACATCTGGTTTTGCAACCAGTCAAAGAAAATATCGTCACATTTGACGATTGGTCCTGCCACATGCCGGGCCATGAGCCGACACCATCGTAACATCCTCGGATCCCTAGGACCCGGAAAGTCCCACTCAGCCTGTAGTCTAAATACAGGGACCCTCTCTAGGAAGAAGGACACTAACAAAGATCCATAACCAAATTGTTTCAGTTCTCCCCGCCTGCACTTGGTTAGTTTCCTTTTGATACTGCGCAAGCATCAGCCCAGTTAAAAAATTGGGGCTCAGTACACTCGATGGCGTACTGGAAATAGCTCTGCAATTCCATATGGGGAGCGGAACCTCCATCCATCCGAGCAATCGTGAAGAGAATAGTGCGAAGAGTCAAGTCATTTACTCCCCAGATTGCCACTTTCCCTTTCTTTCTTTCAGCCTTGGGTACACAATATTGGTTGCAGTATTCACTCATTTTGAAACCACCACCTCTGCTGTCGGTCAGACTGACATAGGACCCATGCCTGGATAATCCGATCAATAAATATATGTCCCCGATGTCAATAGCTAATGTGTGAGCTCCTACAATGAAAACTTGCTGGTCCGGATCCCACATTCGGACTAGATACTCCAATAATCGGACTTGGGCTCTCATGCCCAGGATATGAAAGTATTTTAAGAGACCACAATCTCTTAATGTAGCTATGGTAGGAGGATGATTCTCAACATTTGTGTTATCCTCCTCATGTTCTCGTTCTCACCACTCAAGCACCATGTTTGTGGCTATTTACCTGCATAAGAAACATACAGAGATGATTAATGATCTTATTCATGAAATGAATCTTTTCTATTGGCTAAACTTTTCAAAAAAAATTGAGTTCTGCACTGCTCGCAGGTGTCATATTATGCACAGTGCAAACTTCTCGCAGGTGGCTTAAGGCCCACCTGCGAGGACGAGTCATTCTCACAGGTCCCGTATGGGCCACCTGCGAGAATGCCTCCATGCATGTATGGTTTAAAAAATAACTTAAAACAAAACTTTTAACCAATGAAATCAAAATTTTAAACCATGAAAAGATCAAGAATGAAGAACTTACCAAGATGCTGCTGACGGCTCATCAAATGATCACTCATAGCTCCCGGAGGAAATCGACACCGAATTCAGAGGGTAAAATGAGGGTTTTGGGAACTCAATGGTAAAAATGTGAAATGATATGGTAAATTTGATTATTTACTCATTTAAATCACTTTTTACCATGTCAATTTTGGGTTTTTTATGTTTATCTATTATTTAAACCTAATGACTAATGTGAAAATAAGTGTAATGACTTGCAGGTATGAAACAGTGATGATTATGGATAGTTTTTTCTCTGTCATGGTGTGGTTTTGATTTTTTTTTATGGTTTTTACATAAAACCTCAAGCGCCTTTTTGTCCGTTCTTACGCTCATGAAAAACATAAGAATGTGATCGAGTATAGTTTTATCTCTTTTTCGGGCTCACTGTGGTTATACGAAAAAGGAACCCCCTGGAGTTCTCTTTAAGCTCTTTTCAGACTCTCTAAACATGAAAATATTGCCGAGCGACCTTGCTATTTTCATGCTCGATAAAGTATTTGAAGTACACGTCTTTCGAGCGATAGTTTAACCCTTTTTCGGTCTCGTTGGACTATGTTACGAAAAAGGAACTGAGAGAGTTCTCTTTTGAGTGTTTTTCCAAACTCTATAATCTTGAAAAACCTTCGAGTTTACTATCTATGGACTCGTTAAACAAACATTGACAGACCCGTGATGGGACCGAACCACTCCTTCCTAGGGCTCATTAAAAATACTCTGAGGGACTCATCCGAAGGATGAGCTTATATCAACAAGCATATGTGATCCTCTTCAAGCTTGCGTAAAAATAAAGAGGTACTTTCCAGAAATGGTAGGGGAAAATTTGGGAAAGGGATATGTTTCATCTTTGTATTGATTGGCAGTAAGTTTCTCTCTTGAACATGACACCCCCTATTCATCATTTGAAGCTAGTTTGGGAAATCCATCTATCTCTCTTTCGATCAATTACAAGGTCTTTCCATGTGTCATCTTTGAGTCAATGTTGCCAAATCATTGGTCGTGTCGTTCATATGTTCAAGAGAAGTCCGTTTGAAACCTATATTGAGTCAGCCATCTGCAGTTATCCATTCTCTCTGTGTCAGCCTTCCCTGTGTCCAGTCCAATTTACAAAATGCTCTGTTTCACCTTCAAACTCTGTTACTCATTTCATGTCATTGATGGGGGATACATCAAGGCCCTCTTGTGACGAGTTTTGTTTCATCGACTTCATCTCATTATCCAGAATCAAGACTTAGAAATTATTCAGTACCTTGGATATTGCATGCCTCAATGGCAAGTTTCCTCGCTTTCGACAGTGGGTTTACATCATTGACCCTTGATTGAAAGATTTCTTCGGATGTTCGACATCAACTCATTTATTCACACTCGATGGATTGTACTATGGTACCTTGGGAGTCATTGACATCAATGGTGATTTCCCTCGCACTTGTTAATGGTTACATCAATGACCGGTAATCAAGTGGTTTTTGCCATGTTCAACTTCAACACCTGTAATCACATGGTTAGATTCGTACTTTGAGCAACGAGATTAGAGACCCTGGATATTATCTTTGTAATCCAGGTTACGATGGAGTATGTATAATTTGTGACACATAGATCCACTGTGTATGATTCGTGGCTATGTCGTCTTGATTTGAAAATTTATCGCATAGATCCACAATGTATTCAGGTGGCTATGCTATATTGTGATGGTATGGATCCACAGTGTATGATTGGTGGCCATGACCTTTGATTATGATGTCATCAGTCTATATTCTGAGTATGGGAATGCCTACCTCAGAATTGATATATATGATATTCTGTTGATGCTTGGATGTTTGCAGGTTTTCGATTAGATGCGCTCTTAGTTCTTGACACACACATGCAGCTTACAAAGTCTATCGACTGTCACTGGTTCCAATCTCAGACTTTGGGGGGCATTCTGTTATCCAAAATTATGG
>JASDQU010258376.1:0-12115 GCA_032191745.1 Picea mariana | reverse complement strand
CAAATACAAACGTTACACAGAGATTTTTCACCTGGAAACCAAAACCGGGAAAACCAGCATATATTATATTGATACATTGCTTTACAATACAATATACATATAGGAGCCAGCGGCATCCAAAACCCTAACCCAATGACCTGGATTAGTCCAAAACCCTAATTCCTTAACCGGAAATAGAAAACCATCGGCAAAAACCATGTGCCGAAAAACCATAGAGGATAGTGTTCTTTGTCGTGGCCTTCCGATCTGCATCTTATGCACCAGATATCTTCTCTATTATCCTTTCCCTTGTCTTTCTTCATGTCTTCAACCTGTAAAGACAAACTAGTTAGATGACTTAAGATCTGACTCATACCTGAGATGGATTCTCCCATGGGGGATGATTCTAGCTTCATTGCGATCTCTGGTGCCTCAGACTACGAAGAAATCTTCTGTTTCATCAAAGGAACTCTGATGTGGGGTAAGAGGGCAGTAATGAACCATTCCTTGTTCTGTTCATCCAGAATTTGAAAAGTCAATCGACCTGTTAAGGTCTTGAATCTCTGATAGAACTCCCATATAGGTTCGACCACCTTCTGTTTGATCTCCTTCAACTTTGTAATACATTGTGACTCTGACTTGGGTTTCTTGAAATCGGAAATTAGTGCGTTCTTGATCTGATTCAATGGCTTAGGTTGTTCAAGTCCTTGGACAAGCTTCATGTACCAGCTCAGTGTGCGGTCCCTTAGAGTGGTACTAAACTGGGTTCTTTTGACAACTTCATCAATGACATTTTTAATATTCCATACGGCTTCACATAAGAACCAATGTTGATCAGGATCTTCAGATCCATCTCCCCTAAAGATAGGAAGCCTCATCTCATCTGCCATAGATCTTCCTAGGGTTCTTGATTGAATAGGTGGTGGAATACTATTGATAGTGATCTGGACACTCTGGTGACTGGGATTACTCTGGTTTCTTAATACTGAATCAACAAGAAGGATAGCAGTACTTACTTCGATGGTCTGTGCAGTTTCTGAGGTTTCAGGTTCTTCCCGGTGAAGCTCTTTAGCTTCTCCTTCCTCTTCCCTATCGGGTTCTTAATGTTCTTCGTCTGTTAGTTTTGCTTCTTCTCCACTGTAGAAGCCTTCCTCCCCATAGTTCTTCTTAACAGGTTCGCAAGATGGACTTCTTGGAACACTCTCCCACTGCGCTTATGTCCATATTTTGTGTCATTGTCACTGTCTGAATTCTTGAACATTAGCCTTTCTAGATCCGACCAATCTATTATATCTTCAAGATGTTCTTCTCATGCAATAGCATCTTGAGTCTCAACTTCAGGAACTGTAGAAATTTTCCTCTGGGTCCCTTAAAGAAATATCTCTCAGCTTGGTTGTAAGACTCTATTATGTCAACAATGAACTTTGTGATGTACCCTCCAATAGTAATATCAAACTAGTGATCTATTGCTCGTGATAAGACGTTATCAACTCTTTTGACCTTCTTGATCAGCTCCGACATCCAAACCACAGGAGGTCTAGATCGGATCTCGAACTGGGTATCTGCTAATCTAGCTAGCCACTCATACAGCTCCTGATGGATTCCTCCAATAAAAATTTTGTGTGTATCAGTAAATATATATTTCTCCTACTAATCCTCTGAATTAAGATTAGGGTTCTTGTTCTGGGCTTCAACAAAGTCCTTTTCTTGATCTTCTATCCACTTTTGAATCTCTATCTTCAATGGAAACCACCTTGACATTCTCTTAAAAAGATTCATGTTCTGACAACGGAACCATTTGTTAGCACAGGGCTAGATCCAGGGTTTATCTCCAAGAGCACACCAACAAGCCCTAACTACTGGCCCTTTCAGCAACACCTATGAAGCAGATGCAGTCTCACCCGAAGCAGTTATGAGGGGGTTGCAGGACAAAGATGTTTACAACCAAAGGGAATATCAAGTGGATCTAACACAAAAACAACACAGCATTCATATATCACTTATCAACTTAGATCTATTTTGCACATCTACTTATCATATTTAAAAAAGTAATGCAATCACAGTATATCAATGAAAGAGACATAAGATCAATCACACACAACACCAAATATACGTGGTTCACCCTCTCTCTAGGGATACGTCCACAGAACTGTGCTATAATGTATTAAGAAGAAGCATACAGTTCTTGTCTGCAGGATTGATATTTGCACCCAGCTGAAGATCTTACAATACCAGAAGGCTCTCACACTCATCACTTCTCTCTTTGACACAATATAGTCTCTTACAACAACAATCAAATCGATCAATAGCAACAATGACAACCTATCTTGATACCCACCCAACCCAAGTCCCCTTGACCTTTATTTATACATTACAATCACTCACCGACATCCTTATGTCTAATCCTAGGTGTCCAAAACCCTAGATACCAAAACCCTAGGTGTCTAAAACCTTAGGTCAACTTGACCCACATTTTACGGGCTTCACCAGCCTATCTTTCCTTCCTTCTCGCACGGTGCTCCAAAGCATCCAATGGTTTCTTTCTCCACTTGTTGACTCGTCCACGATCCTTCTTTATTGCTTATCTGTCATTCCCAATCTCCTCGTCCAACGGCTTGCTTTCTCAAACTTCGGTCCATTTTTTCTGCTCCTTTGCTTACTTCGACCCAATAAAAGTCACTGTGTCTTCCGCGAAGTTCGGGTTCTCCCTTTTCTTCCTTGATCTTCGCTTAATTCCATACCCAAGGGCCAACAGTGTAGTTTTTGTTCTTGGATGGCGAGGTTTCGCTGAATCTCTGTAGTTTCCATTTCTTCCTACAGATATTCCAGTTGAAACTTTTTGTCTTTGGCTTTGCTTTGCGAAGAGTTTTTTTCCCATCTCTTTAAGAGATCTTTTACTAATTTTAGCTTCTGCTCCCATATGTAATTTGGTGAGCCTGTGATCCACTAGTTCTGTAATTGGGAGATGGATTGGATGAGCTCGAGGCAATCCAGCCAAAGGGGGTTGAGTTTGAAGGGGATTGGGCCCCAATTGTTTTGATCTTTGAAGGCCAGTCTTATGGGACGGTGATCTGAGCCCGCTTAGGGGAGATTCATAGAGCACGGTTTGTTAGAGAGGGACAACAACGAGCTGTTGATCAGAAATATATCTAACCTTGCAGCTATGTGCCCAGGACCTACTCTTCTATTATTCCAAGTGTACATTCCCTTGTTCGAGGGAACATCAAAGAGATCTAGGTCCGAAATGAGGTCCTCCAACCTTTCCCATAATTGATCCCTTACCACCGACCCACCTCTCTTTTCCTTTGATCCTCTGTTTGTATTGAAGTCTCCTGCAATAATAAGGTTCTTGGGAGGATTTTCCTTAGCAAGGTCCAACAGGGATTGCCAGCATTCATTTTTTTCATTATAGTTGTTTGGCATATAAACATTGATTATGGAGTATTACATACCTGAGCCTTTATTAAGAAGATTTACCATAAGCCAGAACTGGGTTTGCACCTGATCTTTTAAGTCGAATTCTTCGGTCTTCCAGAAGGTTTTGATTCCTCTTAAAGCCCCTCTAGAGCTTACTACATGCCCATCTCTTTTGCTCCATATTTTATGCAAGTCTTTGAGGGTTTCCTGCTCCCTCATTTTCATCTCCTAGATCATGAGGATTGAGGGTTTTTCTGCTTGTATCAACTTTTTAGCTTCTTCTTTCTTGCATTTGCTTCCTAAACCCCTACAGTTCTAGGAGACATTTTTCATCATTTATCAGAGTGTTTTGGTTCCCCCCCTCTTGAGGGCTGTGAAGTTGCTCCCTTATGTTGGGCTGCCTTGTTTTTCCTAGATTTTCCATCCTTCTTTAGTGTCTCCTCGATTTTGTATGCCCAGTTCCTTTTCTCTGTCTGCCACTGATTCTCTTTTATTTCTGTGGGATTTTCTTCCAGGCTTCTTGATGTTCGTTGGTTGATTTAACTCCAAGTCGGAGTCGCTTTCTGAGGAGTCATGTATCTCTTCTTCTGACATTTCTGGGTTTTCCATAGCTTGGATAGGGAGAGATTTTGAGGAGTCTCTACTTAGATCCAGGACTTCTTTTTCCTTTACAGGGCCTCTATTGTTTCCTTTTCCTACCTCTTCTTGTCCCTTTCCATTGGTTTCTTCCTGGGATTCCCTGATTTCTTCTACATTGCCATCTAGGTGGAGCTCTGTATATCGATTGTGGCTTGATTCTCCTTTTTGTTGGGAGCCTCGTCTTGTTTCTTTTGGATCTGGAGGTTTTTACCTTTGGTTCTAGGTCGGGATGGATTGGGTTTTTCCATTTGTTTTTTTCCTCTTTGGCTGCTACCAATGGTCTTGTTTGGGATCTTGGTCCTGCATGTCTTTGTCCTGGGGGCAGGATTTGGAAAAATTTCCATATTCATGCAGTTTTTGCATTTGAAGGGGATTTGCTCATAGTCTACTTGTTGGATGTAAGACCAGCTATCTAGGTCTAGTTGTATTGCTTTAGGGAGGTCTTTTTTCAGATCTACTTCTACACATAGTCTGGCACAATCCTGAAGGCCCTCCCATGGTTCAACAAGATCAATGTACTTTTCGAGGGTGTTTCCTATGTTTCTAATGGTTTCATCATTCCAGCAGTGGAGGGGTAGGAAGGGCAGTCTCACCCATACTGGAACTGCTGAGGGAATATCATTCTCTGGGATAAATTCAGGAGTTCACTTGTTTAGATACATTCATATAGCCCCCATGAAGTAAGGACCACTTCGAAAAATCAGATCTCTATCCTCTTTTTTTTCAAACAGACAGGCGAAGACTCCCTTACCACAGAAGGTTGTCGACAGTTGTCCCTTGATCAATTTGCGCCAATTTGATTTCAACCATTTGTGCATGGATTTTGGGGAAGTCCACAACCCCTTGAATTGACCAATTAATCCTCTGTCTTCCGGTCTAAGAACCAAAGGACGCGCTGAAGGAGCGAAAATAACTAGCTTAGGAATTTCGACAGCTTCTTTTACAAAACGTAAGGGCAAGGGCTTGGGTTCTTTAGCATATGATGAGATGAGGGCCTAGAAGGCCTGCAGGTCTGAGGATGAGGATATCGGGGGAAAATCCCCTCCCTCAGAGGGAGCCATTAAAGCACGCACACGAGCGTTGAAACCCTAGAGCTATTTCTTGCAGAGCTGGTTGTTCTCAGGATTGTTGGAGAATTCGGCTTTGTGTGCATTTTTTACTGGTGGGTTTGTCTTATAATGCATTGGTAACGGTGTGTCCCATAAGATGAACTTCTATGGTAAATTATTATATATTTTTCTGAGTGCCTTGTAGTACACAACACTAGTGTGTTGTATGGATTTGATGCACTCCTAGACAAAAAAATTGTAAAAGAAAATTGGGCGGTGCATTCAATTAATAGAACACATCGATGTGCTTATCTTATTGGTGTACCACCACGGATCTTAGTAGTGTTTACCATAAGACACACTATGCTACTAATTTGTGAAAATATGACCCAATTTTGTGCTCTTTATAACATTGATGCATTGTTTGTACTTAGGGGCACCGCTAGGTTAAATTGTTTTATTGCAAATTAAATAGTGTGATATGTTAATATAAACGCACTGGTGCTACCGTGTTATTGGAGCACCAACATTTTTTTAATGGTGCATTGTATTATCGAGAGCACCAATAATGTGTTATCCACCAAGACACCCCGTTATGCCACGTCGCTCAATATTTTACTGGTGTGGTTATTTTAATAGCACCAATGCATTTGGTTAACATGAACACACTGTCACCCCAAATTTTATGAAAAATAAACTTAGCAGTGCACTTTGTCTAAGTGAATGCACTGGTGCTCTTGACTTTCCAGAGCATCGACATGTTGTTTAGTAATGTGTCTTATTTTACAATGCACTGGTGCATTTTTTGGACCTATGGGCACTGCTACGTTAAATTGCTCTATTGCAAATTAAGCGGTGCGATGTGTTACTATGAACACCTCAGTGCTACCATGTGATTGGAGCACTGATGTTTTTTTTAGTGGTGCATTGTGAAGCATAGAGCACTAGGAATGCAACGTCAAATGAAACATGCCACTATGCCAAGTCGGTCAATATCTATTTTGGTGCAGTTCTTTTAATATCATCAGTGCATTTTTTTAAAATGGTTGCACCGTTGAGTTAAATTTTATGAGTCGTAAACTTATTAGCACGCTTAACTAAATGTAACACACCAGTGCATCTGTGTTCGAAAAGCATTGACATATTGTTTAGCGGGCGTTGTCTTTTATAATGCATTGGGTGTGAGGCATTACAAATGACACACTAGTTAAGTACGGTTAGATTAGATGCACTGGTCATGGTGCTTAATTTGAATTTAACATAGCTGAATTGTATAGGCACACCACGAGGAATTGGAAAAACAAATTGAAAAAAGTGTCAAATTTCAAGATAAATTCAAATTTTAATCTAATGAAAATGCAAATTGGAAGGTAATAAACAATTTACTTGGACTCTTATGTCCAAAGGAGGCATGTTTCCATCGTTGAAAGGAAGTGAAAATTTGTTGTAGTTTCCAAAATTTGGAAATGTGTGGAATCTACTAGTGGAACTGTCCAAGTCGTTGAAGAGCATTGTAAACAAGGCATCTTTGAAAGGAGACTGATCATTAGTGCTTCCTTGAGAGTTTGGAAGCATGGGATGAGGTGTCACAATGAAAATCGGGTCGGTAATTTTCTTTTATTTACTCTATAGTGATGCGTTGGATGACAGTCATACACACCGGGTCGTAATATTCAACGACATCGGTGCACTTTGATTAGTGCTTGCTATTTTTATTATAACATATATATGTGCATTTGAACATTTAAGCACCATTGCATTATGGTTTATGTGTGCACCAATGCATGATTTATGTGTGCACCTATGCATATGTACATTATAGGTGCACCGGTAAAACAATCTCTACAAAAACCTCCAGCCACCTTCCTCTGCTAACAACCTTCACTATAAATAGATAAGGGATAAATTTTTCGGGGAGGTTCCATAAAAACCTCCACTAGAAGGTTTTCTCCTTGTAGTGTTCTACCATATTTTCCACCCCTTTTGGACACCTTGGAGGTGGTAGATCAATTGGCCTTTATAAAATTCAACTCTGACTACATTGAGCAGTGTATAGTTGATCAGATCATGGACACCAACATGAATGGAACCTTCCAATAAAACATACAACTCTATCAATTTTCCAAAACATGGTAGCTTCTTCACCAAGAAAACTAGTTCACCAAGAACCAAATTTAGTAGAAGGTCCCCATTTGATCGATGAAATTCAAATAATGGAGACCATTGCTTCCTAAAGGGAGAGAACTAATCAAGGTGGATATAGGTGGCCAACCAAATATGTCACTTACTAAAAAATGGTCCTACACACTGTCAATTTACAATAGTTTTGTATATCTTGAATTTTTGGTGCATTTTTTAGGCACTTCCCATGCATTTTAGGCAATTGACAAGGTTTGGGAATATTTGATCATCAAGCTAGCCAAACATAGAGCTTGGAGTAGGTTTTGATATGGTCAAAGAAACACCCCAAATGGATTTTGTATATAAAAGTTACAACCCTAGTGTTCATATGTGAAAGTTGACATATCAACTAGACTCATCGGGCTCGTGTTTCATTTTCCACTTCATCTCCTAAGATTAAGGTTTTATAGCTTGAGGTTTTAGAAGTTGTGCTAAAAGGAAGTTTCAATCTTTTGTGATGGGATTCTTATGAATGAACATAGTCATTATATCTCTTATGATGGAGAAGTTACACTCATTTTAACTAATTTGTCTTTCTTTACATATTGCATTGTTTTAACTATTTTATTCATTAAAAATTTTAATTTTATTATATTATTGTGCTCTTTACAATATCTTTGTATTATTTTACCTATTATTTTTATTTTATTTTACATATAATAAACTTAAAAAAAAAAACATAATATATATAAAAAAAAATCTTATTTTATTTTATCACCAAAAATTTTTAAACTATGCAATCCTTTCAAATGGAAATAAAATATTTCATTTCAAATTTAATCCTTAATCCTCTAACTTTAATTTTTTTTATAAAAAATAAAATAAAATTGATCAAAAATAATTATTTTTCTATTTTCATCTAAATCTAATATATGATTTTATAATTATCATTTCATTAGTTTTTTTTTAATTTTTAATATGAAACATTGAAAACCCTTAAAATGTAGCCACGTAAGTATTCATGCTAGTTCGTTTTGGATAAGCCACTTGTGTGTAAGCCAAACATGGAGCCAATTAAACACAAAGATTGAAATATGTTTTTAAATGGTATAATAATTATCTCAAATGAAGTTTGTATATGAAAGTTACTGAGTTTGTATATGAAAGTCAACATATCAATTGCGTTCAAGGCTTTATTCCTTTTTTCCACTTCAACTTCTATGATTAAAGTTTTATATCTTAGGGTTTTAGAAATTTTGTTACAAAATATTTCCAATATTTTGTGATGGGAAGTGATGGGATTTTTACAATATGGGATTTGGAATTTTTATAATAGATAGAATTTTTTTTAAATATATAAGTTACTTTATTTTTATTTAATATATTAAAGTGTTTTTACTATTTTATTTATTAATTAAATTTGAATTTTATTTCATTTTATTATACAGTTTTGAGTAGGTTTAATAGTTAAAAACATGTGTTTCTTCATTAAAAAAAAATTACAAGTTAAAATAATAAAGGAATAAAATATATATATCTCTTTAAATTTTACCAATTTGATGTCTAATTTAACCTTACCTTAAAAATATATTATTATTATTATTATACTCTTTATAATATCTCTAGATTATTATTTTATCTTTTATTTATTTTCATTTCATTTTCAACATAACATATACATGAATCATGAAATTAATAATTTATTTTAACTTATCAACTAAAATTTTAACACTTAATTACTTAGTTTAACTTTACCTTTTTTTTAATATAAAATATAAAATAAAATTTATTGAAAATGATTTTTCCTTCATAAATCTAAAATATATTTTCATGATTTTTCCATATGAATCTAAATGCTATTAATTATTTTTTTGAAGTTTTAATACGAAACCTTTAAAAAGTATAGTGAAACTATAGGCAGTCTGTTTTGCATAAGCCACGTCGGTACTTATGTCAGCCTTTCAATCATGTCCCACCACATTGCCTAATACCTTTTGGTTGTTTGGAAAATAACTTCTTTAATTTGATGTCACGTCTACTTCTTGATCTTCAAACACACTTTGATGTTATTTCATTGCCCACTTTCCATCTATTAAATATAAAGATGGAAAATAGTGAATACCGACAACGTTGCACACTTTTGGACCATTTTGATATGTTTTATTAAATATAACTATCACAAATAACATTTTTTAATAAAAAAATTATTTAAAATACAAATCAACTAATATATTGAATTTATTAAACATAAAAGAAAAATAATAATTGCACATAACATTGTTTTTATAAAATAGTTGTATTGAAAATACAAATAAAATAATACAAGTGAATATGTTAATATGCAATATAAATAATGATTATAGATAACATCGCTTTTATACAATAGATGTATTAAAAATATAAATAATATAATATAATATAAGTGAATATGTTTATGTTTTATGTGTTTTTGGAAAGTGAAAGGTGGATAGAATGTTTGGAATGAGTGAAAAAAATTTCAAATTTGTAGGAAATGTTAAGTTGGAAATCACAATATTTACGTCGAAAGGCGTACACTTATTGGTAATGGGCACAATTAATCACCTTTTAATCTAAAATTCTAATCTGATGGTTAACAATTGAAGATGCTGGCATATTTTTAGTCGTCCTCCCAAATCAATGAATGTGATTTACTTTTCATAACTTCCTTGTATTTTTTAATGCATCAGTTAATCTGTTTACTTTTTAACATTTACCTAATCATATTAAGAAATTACTGTATCACCATATGATTGCCACGATTAAATAATTAACCTTTGCGATGATCACGTTTAAATTATTAGGGGATATTGGATCGCCATACACACTTGGATGAGCGTTTCATTTTCATTTAGCTGTCCGCGCATCATATTGGATGAGCGTTTCATATTGGATCGTCATTTCTACATGTGCATGGTAATCTATGATGCCAGGCGTCCTAAGACGCAATGGCAGGTGGAATAATAGGAACCCGCAACCCACTCGATTGCCTGTGATAGGACTGTGTTATGATAATAATTGTGATTGTGGTCGCAGAGTCGAGAACAATAATGAAATATTTGGCTAAGAAATACCAAGGACATGGTGGTAGTTGCGATCTGTTGGGAAGAACATGGGTAGAGCAAGTTGTGGTGCGAGGTGGAATCTCAGCAATTTCATCCTCCATTTTATGTTATTATAAAGCAGGTTTTCATAAATTCGTTGAAAGGATTAGGCACCACGGCGGAGGCAACATTGGTAGGAAGGAATGTGGAGTCATCGCGTAGCTTTGATGCAGAGGAAAAGAAAGGCCGAAGAATCTCTTGCCCTCTACCAGGACAGCCAGAGATCGAATCCTGATGGTGGTATAAGATAAGCTTTTAAAAGGCTAAAAGGGTTTACCAAGCGGTCCCAACTTGCAAGTCTGCGTACCTTCAATGCGAAAAAAACTTAATATTCAATCGTTTTGGAACTGTACAACGTTTGATGTCACCTATATTTGTTTGACATCGATCTTTAAATCGAAGTATATGTTTGTCTTTGTTTTCTTTTGGTTATATGTTGTTTCAATTTTCTTGGGTTTTCTGGATTTTACCCGTTTTACAGCACTCATTATTTCTGGGTTTTACCTGTTTTACAACACTTATTATTTTTGGATTTGATTCGTGTAATGCCCATATCATTCTAAGCATTAATTTAATTTCATAAAAAATTCATTTTCTGAATGGAGATAACGATTTCACAGCATATATTTATTTTCTCAACAGCAATTTCAGTAATTTAGATTTATCACAGGGTAATAACTTTTTGGTAAAAATGAGATAAATGCATAACTTGACAAATACCTGATATTGATGCTAATTTATGTTGCCTTGCTTCCTCTGCTCCTGCTGATACACAAATTAACCCTGCCACAAACAAGCAAATAATTGCCCAAAACTACTGTCCTCCCTACCAACTAGGAAAACTACCTAGCTCCAGGATATTTATGGATATCCTGGCCCTCCGTGCCCAAAACCTTCAGCAACTTGGTGCCTCCCTAGATCAAGCCACAGTTCAGAACACTATGTTCCTTGCTTACAGCAAGCCAACAGTCCACAAAATACCACAGGCTCACCGCCAATACCGTAGTGTACAGAAAATTACTACTCACAGTAGATACCGTGGTGCAGAACTCTCTGCTCACCACAGAATACAACAGTTCATCGCAAAACACAGAGTCCAGAGGCCCTCTTCTCACCCAGCACAATAGTTCACAGCCAAATATCACAGTACGCAGAATCTCTCTGCTTCCGGCAAATACAGTGGTCCTGAGCTCACAACCCCGCAGCATCCATCCCCGCCGAATGGACTGCACATCCCCCTCTTCCCGTCCCTTATTCCTCCCTGCCGCCTCACGCAGTAACTCTACCACCAACCCCCTCCACGCGTCCTCCGACCNTTTATGGGCTCCCGCACCCTGCATATGCAACCCTGTGCATACGTAACTCTGTTGTTATCTCCATTCTTACTGATTGTCTTTTAAATTGGTTTATCAGATCATTGAATGCAGTCTGCAATCAATGTTGTTTTATTAACTATAATTTTTCCTTAATTAAATCTTGCTTAATAATATTTAATCATTTATCAGTTTAGGGGCGTTACATACACCCACCCTTCAAGAAACTTCGTCCCGAATTTAGGGTATCAGACGGTACCAGGAAAAGAGCATGGTTCATACATTCACAGCAAGGAACTAATATTATCAGTAAGTAAGTCAAGCAGTTCATACATACTAGTGTACATGTACGAGGAATGCATGTGTAGCTAGTACATGCAAATCTCATGCATGTACTAATAATCAAACTGTCATTCTTTAATAATGTATGCAAGCATTCAATCCAGTCAGCAAGGCTAGTCTTTTATAAAAGACC
>JASDQU010258375.1:0-15811 GCA_032191745.1 Picea mariana | reverse complement strand
GTGACCAAATTTGATGGCTCTGACCCCACTAGTTGGGTAACCCAAATGGAACATTACTTCTCTTTATACAACATTACAGATGACTTGGCCAAACTTCAATATGGTGTTCTCCATCTAGATCAAGAATGTTGGCAATGGTGGCAATGGAGAAAAAATTATCGTCAAGGGTATATTGCTTGGACACAATTTGTGGTAGAGCATTATGAATGCTTTGACACTAACACCAACCATTTGGGTCATTTGACAAAGATGAAACAATTAGGAACAGTGGAAGACTTTATAGCTACCTTTGAGTTCCTGGCTTTTAGAATAGAGGGCATGTCTGATGCCTTTTTTCGAGAGTGTTTTATCAGTGGCATCAAGGATGAAATTTGGGCCCATGTCCTCATGGCTCAGCTTGAGAGTTGGGTGGAGGCTACCAAAAGAGATAAAGAAGCACAACAGGTTGTATCTTCTCAAAACCACAAACCCTCCTTCATCCCTCTCCCTAAACCAGTAAATCCCACTACTCCCTCTGCTCCACTAAAGATCCAAAAATTGACCCGAGCTGAAATGGTTGAACACCAACTCAAAGGCCTTTGTTATAACTGTGATGAAAAATATTTCTCGGGCCACAAGTGTAAAGAACAAAATATTTTTATGGCCATCTCCAAGGAGATTTCAGAAGAAGATGAAGAAACTCGCTCTATGTCTGAATCACCTGAATCCACTGACATAACCCCTCCCTCAGACCCTCCCGAAGTAGAACCAGTCATTTCCCTCAATGCTCTCAATGGCTTCTCCACTCCCCAAACCCTCAATATAATCGGTTACATCAAACATCGGAAGGTCATCATTCTGGTTGATAGTGGCAGCACCCATAATTTTATTCATCATCGCATTTCCCAAGAAACTCATTTCTACCTTCATGCCATCAATAATTTCCAAATTATGATTGCCAATGGTGGTTCCATGAAATGTGGAGGGCGTTGTGAAAATGTGAGTCTCCAAATTGGTGACTACCACCTGAAATCCCATATGTTTGTTATCGACATGGGAGGTTGTGACATTGTACTGGGTGTATATTGGCTAAGGAATTTGGGTCCCATTCTCATGGATTTTAAAGACTTAACCATGCAATTCGACCAGGAGGGCCACCAATATAAGTTCCAAGGCATCACCGCAGGTTCACCTGAGATCATTAGTTCCCATCACATGGAAAATCTTCTCAAAAAGGGTCATTCTGGTATTATCACCCAACTCCATGCCATACAAGAAACATAGACACCCTCGGTACTGCAATACCTCCAATCCATCCTTTCTAAACATCAATTGGTCTTTTCCACTCTCCAAGGCCTCCCTCCTTCCCATGGTGTTCATGATCATTCCATTCCCCTTGTACCATGAATCCTTCTTCCCAATATCCATCTGTATCATCACCCCTTTTCCCCAAAAAATGAAATTAAGAAAATGGTCCAGGAACTCCTTAATGCAGGTGTTATCCACCCTAGTACGAGCCCCTATTCAACTCCTGTGGTCATGGTCCTGAAGAAATAATGTTCTTGGCAAATGTGTCCTAACTTTTGTGACCTCAACAAACTTACCATGAAAGACAAATTCCCCATTCCTGTCATTGACGACCTCCTGGATGAATTGAGTGGCACCCAATTCTTCACTAAACTGGATCTTCATTCGGGCTACCACTAGATACGTATGAAAGAGGAAGATATTCCCAAGTCTACCTTTAGAAATCATGAGGGCCACTATGAGTTTTTGGTCATGCCCTTTGGCTTGTGTAATGCCCCCTCCACCTTCAAAAGCCTCATGAATCATGTCTTCCATCCTTTTCTCTGCCATTTTATCTTATTTTTATTTGATGATATCCTCATCTATATAAAAACCTGGATAGACCATCTTTCTCATGTGGATCGAGTTCTCCATCTACTCTCTCAGCACCAAATTTTCCTAAAACAGTCTAAATGTGCTTTTGGCACCTCAGAAGTAGAATTCTTGGGTCATGTGGTTGGCAAAGATGGCGTTAGGGTGGATCCTAAAAAGATTGAATCAATGCAAGACTGGCCTCACCCAAAGACTCTTAAGAGATTGCATGGATTTCTAGGCTTAACAGGGTATTATCGCAAGTTTGTTAAGAATTATGGGAAGATTGCAGCACCTGTCACTACTCTCCTAAAAAAGAACTCTTTCACTTGGACTCCAATCATTGCTCAAGATTTTCAAACCTTGAAGATGGCCATGTGCACCACTCCAGTCCTCACCCTTCCCGATTTCACAAAGACCTTTGTGTTGGAATGTGATGCCTTAGGGAAAGGAATTGGTGTTGTCCTTATGCAAGAAGGTCCACCTTTGGCCTTTACCAGCAAGCAACTATCTGAAATAAATCTGGGAAAATCCATATATGAAAAGGAAATGTTGGCTATTCTACATGCCGTGGATTTGTGACGTCCTTATCTATTGGGGCAACGGTTCCAAATTAAGACAGAAAATCAAAGCTTCAAGTATTTTTTGGAACAATGCATTTCCTCCCCAGAACAACAAAAATGGGTGACTAAACTCTTTGGATATGATTATGAGATCATTTATAAGAAAGGCAAAGACAATGTGGTTGTGGATGCAGTTTCTCGAAAATATGAAGATGAAGGATCCCTTTTTTCTCTTTCATTCATTGTACCAGATTTGCTCCAAGCCGTTCGCCAGGAATGGCTACAAGACCCCAAAAGTTCACAGTTGATCCAGCAATTGCAGTCCAATGCTCTATCTTCTCTAAGGTACTCTTGTCTCCATGAGGAACTTCAATACAAAGTTCATTTGTATTTAAGTAAACAATCAAAGATTAAATCCACGGTACTTTCTGAGCTTTATGCTACACTCACAGGGCACTCTGGGTTCACCAAAACCTATGACAAGGTCAAACGTTCCTTTTTCTGGGATGGTATGAAATAGGACATTCGTAATTTTGTAGGTGAATGTGACGTGTGTCAACACAATAAGGGAGAAATAGTCAAATCATCGGGCACACTACAATCGCTCCCGATTACACCTGCTATTTGGAAGGATATCTCTATGGATTTTATTACCGGCTTACCCAAATCGAGAAATAAATCTGTCATCATGGTGGTTTTTGATCGCCTTTCCAAGTATGCTCATTTATGTGCCCTTCAACACCCGTTTACAACATCCACAGTGGCTCAAATATTCATGGATCAGGTCTTCAATCTTCATGGCATGCCGCACTCTATTGTTTATGATCACGACCCAACTTTCACAAGAAATTTTTGGCAAGAACTGTTCAAGATACAATGCACATAATTGCATCTCAGCACAACTTATCATCCCCAAACTGATGGCCAAATGAAAGTTGTCAACAAGTGTTTGGAAACATATTTGAGGTGTTTTGCCTTGGAAAAGAAAAATCAGTGGGCTCAATGGTTACTCCTAGCTGAATGGTGGTACAACACTTCATACCATACAACTACAGGCATGACTCCTTTTGAAGCGGTATATGGACAGAAGCCACCTTCAATTCTCTCATACTTACCAGGTGCCTCGAAGGTCCAGGCGGTTGACCTAACACTTACAGCTCGATAGGCCATTATTCGTACCCTCAAAGAGAATTTGGTCATGGCACAAAATCGCATGAAGAAACAAGCAGATCAAGGTCGCTCTGAACGTCAATTTGCAGAAGGTGATCAGGTGTTTCTTCGACTGCAACCTTACAAGCAAAATTCCCTCAAGGCTGAGCATTGTCAGAAGCTAGCGCCCAAATTTTATGGTCCTTATACCGTGCTCAAGTGTGTGGGACAAATCACCTATTAGTTAGCTTTGCCCAGCCATTCGAAGCTACATCCTGTTTTTCATGTTTCATGTTTAAAGAAGGTGATTGGAGCTAAGTGCCAAATTCAAACCAACCTTCCAGAGTTAGCTAAAGATAGATCCATTTGGCTACAACCAGAAGTAGTTTTGGACCAGTGTGAGCATCACCTACGTCAGAGAACCATCAAGGAAGTGCTAGTGTAGTGGAAAGATACAACTCCAGCGGATGCCACTTGGGAACCAACTACCATTTTGCAGCAATTTCCTCATCTCAAGCCTTAAGGACAAGGTTGTTTTTAAGGGGTCGGGCATGTTAGGGTCCTAAACCGCAAATAGGTAGAAAAATATATTCATATGTAATAAATGTCAATATTAATAAGTCCTTACAATAAAATATAATAAGGTGGATGTAAGAAGACCTAATAGAAGCTTCCGCTTCTAGAAGGATCTTCCTCTAGATGCTTCTTTTTAGTATAAATAGGAGTTGAGGGTATGAGAACCCTATCTTAGAGATTATTGTAATAGAGATCTACTCAACTGGAGGTTGCCCCCTCGAAGAGGCCCGCGAACATTTCTTTCATATTCAAAGTGTTATTTTTGTTGTTATTCTTATATCATTTCAGTGTTATTGTGGTGAATGTTTTGGTTATATTGTTGTTAATCTGCCATTACTAGCATTTTATTTCTGTTCTACATACATTTTATATCTGGTTTATTACAGAAATAGCTTTGTGTATATTATCAGATGAAAAAGTACCCATAATGTCAATGTATTATATGCATCATTACATGTTCAACTATATAATGTACATCTTACTGACTTATAAAATTATTACATGACATCATGAATTTCTTTTAGTCTTCTTTTGTGCTTTCTAGGCCTTAAGTAATTCATCCATCTCCATGTCTTCGTTTACTGGGTGCTCTTCAATAGTTGATGTTGTTTCAGTCCTTTCATGTCGAGTATGTCTGGTCTCGTACCCACTGCATGGATGCTGCTGTGAGGGGCCATCACCTACAAAAATAAAAAAATATTAAATTTATATGGCCAATTTTTAAATATTATTGAAGTAGTTCATTAATATTAAAAAAAAACTCTGCAATGTAATTATTTACCTAGTCCTCTAGTCGACACTGTTGGAATGGTTGCCAGCCTATTCACCTGATCTTTAGGTCGAGGAGGATAAACTATGACATTCTCTACCATTGAAACGTCAAAATTTATAAGTACAAAATTATTAAGTATATGATTAATATATAGACATTTTACCGTCGTGGGCCTCAGTCACAAGAAAATCTTGGGGCTGCACCTATCTAGGATGGGGCTATTGGGGAGAACCATGATCTTCTATCTACGTTGCACTATCAATGCTATTTTGTCTAGTACTAATGATTTCATTGATAGTGTTGTTGCCTTAATTAAAATAAAGTAAGACATTAAATTATGGACGATATCAAACATTTACGTATTTTATAAGTAATGAAAGGTTAATGTGGATTGATTTTAATTTACCTTATCCTGCAAATTGGATCTTGGGGTCTACCCATGCTTTTCCTACGATCAACCACAACTTTATAACCGTACTTGTAACCAAGTTGGAGGTCTACCTCTGTGGTTTCATTTCTGAAGTCGTTGCCCTGCATTGCATAAGGGTATGGTTTTTTAATGTTTTTGGCTGCAATTACCTTAAAGTTGTAAGGTGATACAAATAATATTCATAAGATGTTTGGGTACTTACGATTCGTGAATGTAACCTAGAGCAGACACCCTGGCCTAGCTTGTGTTGGCCATGTTTGGTAATCCTTTCTTTGGTTTCCTTCGAAGTGTCAGGCAACCTATCATACAAAATTTCAAGTATGTTATATATAACCACACTTTTATTTAGATCTAAAGAAAAATAAATCTGGTATTGAAATAAAAAAATTGCAATTTACCTTGGTGTACCAGTTATTTGTTCTCTTGATTTTTTTCAAAATATTCTCTTTTGCATCATCAATGATCGTCTTCCACTCCCTCTCTATAATTGAGGGAGGATTCTCATACCTAGGATTTCCTGCCAAGCTTCGTCTATAAACATTCTGCATATATTTTAAATATTCACCCTCTGCAGAGGTGACTGTTTTTTTATTGAACGTGTCTACTCCAAAGAGGCCTTCAAGATAATCCATAAGTTCCTTTTTGAGGATGGAATTCTGGCAATTCCACCTCATGCATAAGGTTGCCCCAAAAATCAACAAGGCCTTGCTCTCTAGGTGCCTATAAAAAAGGTCGTTTCCTACACACAAAAATATATGATCATTAATTTAAAATTAATAATCTAGATGATTTCTGTTTGAGAAGGACAACATTAAACGATTAAAATATGAATTAAAACTACCTAGGAGTATTGATTGTTTTAATGGAAATCCATTATCATCGACCAAAAATGTGCATGGAAGGGACCCTGTGCTTGCCACACATTTAGCTCCAGGAAATGTAACCATCTCAACCACATCACCATGATCCTCATCTCTACCACCATCTCTAGACTCCGATCGAGGTGTGGATGTCTAGCGATGCGTGTCATGGCTCCTATCTAAATTAGGTGTGGAAGATGGAGAAGTAAATAGTACTCTAGTAGCTGTAGACCATCCACATCAAGACTTTGTAGTGTCTCTGCAATGCCACTACTACCAACATCGGGCTGAGTAGGCTCCAAAAATGTCTTTATAAAAAAAAAAAATGTTTTTTCGTGAGATAATGTAAAAGTTAAAGAACAAAGTATCATAATTGAACATATGAGTACATTAAAAAAAAACACTTTAGATTATGGTTATTACCTTATATGTGTTAAGTTGTGACATAAGGAGCTTGATATTTTCTTTGACGTTGGGAGTTTGATCTGAACGATCTAAGAAGCTACCAAGTTCCTTGTTAGCTTTAATGATATTTTTTTCTATTAAGACCATCGGATCAACGAATGAATAAAACCCCTCCTCATCGACGGAATCATGATAAACATGGCCTACGGACTACATATAATTTCAACAAAAACAATGTTATTTCAATAAAATTATATAAGCAAATAATAAAAACAACGTAAAATAAAAGTGGAAATCGATAATCATTTACATGTTCTACGGCTGGCCCTTTTCCACGATCATCCTGCCACATTATAATATAATTAGAACCCCCAAATATTTAAAACATTGTTAATGATAACAAAAAAACAATGTTAAAGATAATATTTACAACAATGTCAAAGATAATAAAAAAATATAATGCAATAAGTAGAGGTTTCTTAAAGAGGTGTTGCATAAGAACCTCCACATTATTAGTCAATATTTCTATTCTATTCAAATGGTAATCCACTAATAACTCTTCCCTGGGAGCTATCTTTTTTATTGCGCACAGGACTACCCGATTCTCTTCACATTCCTCATATATGAAATTCGGTTGTTTGTTTGTTGTCATGGGTCGTGTGTTGTTTATAAACCCTGTGATATTGTCGAAAGATTTAGGCCTTCCATTAATATAGATAGTCCCTCCCTTATTTTTATCCTTGGTTATTAGTTGTATATAATTTGCGGCGAGTGCATATCTTCACATACTTCGCATCCAATCGTTATAATTGTAACACGGTCTGACATAGTCCATCAATTGAGTTACGGTATTGTATTTTACAATTATTCCATCCATGGAAAATAACCCCAAGCCATGCAGGGAGGATGGTGCAATGCGATATGTCCTATTTTTGACAACGAAGTCAACATCTATAGGAGGTAGTTCCTTAGGTACCCATTGTTTCACTAGATTCTTATACCTAAGTGGAACTTCTATGTCTCCTATGCTCTCATCATCATAAGAGCATGTTCCTCCTTCGACAAGAAATAATTTCATGTGTCTGCAAAATTTTATTCTGACTTTTTCACCTCTGGTCCTTGTTTTCTTATCATATCTACTAGATGCAGTCACATTTCTAGCCTTTATTTGTCCTAATCTTTCCTCACTCGATGAAGAAATATCTGACAAGTGCCTATTTGGTTGTACCTTCAGTTGCATGTGCACGTGTTGTTAGTTAGTAGTCCATCATCATATTCAAAGTTCTAAATTTTTTTATATATATTTAGTTTTGGATGCACAATTAGACTAGGGTGCAATTACCAATATTAGTGGTCAACCACCTAATTTAATTTGATATCCCTCTTGATTTTGGACATATTAAGGACATATTAATGTAATAACACTAAGGACATGATAAATTTATCATGTGGATCTAAGAAAAAAATAGTATTAAGGTTTTGTTTGTTGGATTTGTGCAAATTAGAATTATTATAAGAAATGTCCATTGAAGATGAGGGTCAATGCTATGGAGTAAGAAATCCAACCATCAGTTGGTGTGTTGAAAATATTGGGTTCTTTAGTTGGAAATATGTCTAAGGCAAGCCAAGAGTAGAACTATACAAATATTAGTTTTGTTCAATACAAGAGTAGAACTATACAAATATTAGTTTTTTTCAAGCCAAGAATAGAACTATACAAATATTAGTTTTGTTCACTCTAAGTTGAAGAATAAGTTAGTTATGGCGATGGTTAGAAATAGTGCAACCCACATTTTTATGTGGGAAGTAGTGGTTGTTAAACTCAATGTGCAGTTGAAATTGGTGCAGTTTTTTTTCAAGGTAGTAAGATATAGTAGTTAGTTGACAGAGACATGTAGTTAGTTAGTTTTTATGCCATTAGGAGAAATTGGCCAAGAGTCCCCGAAATGGTTTGGGATGCGACTTGCAACTGGGCATAAAATGAATATTGAGATTTGAATTGAGGAACCTTCCACTCCTATGGATTACTAGGATAGGATTTCAGCTAGAGCACCCCTCACTCGCGAGTGCCATGCCTTGAAAGTTGCTTTACTCATTGATTTCGGCAACTAGTGTTTTGCTCAGTTTGAAGCAATGCAAAATTTGGATTAAGGGGTCCAATTTACGAAACTATTCCTCGAGAGTGGATGGATAATTTGGTCACCTAGTCCATGCCTAAACAAGATTGTAGCATCTCACAGAACTCAAAAATGTTGCTCCATTAGTCTTTTATGCCCTAAGCGAGAATTGGCCAAGAGTCCCAGAAATGGTTTGGGATGCGACTTGCAACTCGGCATAAAACAAAAACCAAGACTTAGATTGAGGAACAGTCATCTATGTTGGATTCCTCGCATAGGATTTTAGCTAAAGAACCCCTCACTCCCGATTCCAACCCCTCGAAAGTTGTTTTGTTCATCGATTTTGATAACTAGTGCTTTGCTCAGTAAGAAGGAATGAAACAATATTTGGATTTAGGGGTCCAATTTACGAAACCATGTCTTGGGAGCAGATGGACAATTTGCTCACGTAGTCCATTCCTAAACAAGCATGCATAATCTCATGGAGCTCACAAATGCTGCTCCATTAGGCGTTTATGCCCCGAGGATGAATTGCCAATAGTCCCCGAAATTGTTTGATATGAGACTTGCAACTGGGCATAAAATGAAAACCGAGACTGAGATTGAGGAACCGTCAACTCTAATGGATTCCTGGGATAGGATTTCAGCTATATTACCCCTCACTCTTGGGTGCCATGCCTTAGAAGTTTCTTTACTCATTGATTTCGAGA
Source organism: Picea mariana (assembly GCA_032191745.1). Classification (NCBI taxonomy): domain Eukaryota; kingdom Viridiplantae; phylum Streptophyta; class Pinopsida; order Pinales; family Pinaceae; genus Picea; species Picea mariana. Next base: position 6,372 of record JASDQU010258375.1, on the reverse strand, counting down.
ACTAGTGTTTTTCTCAGTTTGAAGCAAACCAACATTTGGATTAAGGGGTCCAATTTACGAAATCGTGCCTTGGGAGTGGATGGAAAATATAGTCACCTAGTCCACTCCTAAACAATCTTGTTGCATCTCACGGAACTCAAAAATGCTGCTCTGTTAGGTTTTTATGCCCTCATGAGCAATTGGCCAAGAGTAACCGAAATGGTTTGGGATGCGACTTGCAACTGGGTATATAACGAATATCGAGACTTAGATTGAGGAACCGTGGACTCTGATGGATTCCTGGGATAGGATTTCATCTAGAGAATCCCTCACGTATGGGTTCCATGCCTCAAAAGTAGCTTTAATCATTGATTTCAAGAACTAGTGTTTTTCTTAGTTTGAAGCAATGCAGCTTTTGGATTAAGGGTCCAATTTATGAAACTATGCCTCAGGAGTAGATGGATAATTTGGTCACCTAGTCCATGCCTAAACAAGCTTGCATCATCTCATGGAACTCAAAAATGTTTCTCTATTAGTCTTTTATGCCCTGAGCGGGAATTGGCCAAGAGTCCCTGAAATGGTTTGGGATGTGACTTACAACTGGGCATAAAAAGAAAAATGAATCTCGGATTGAGGAATTGTCATCTCTGTTGGATTCCTGGCATAGGATTTTAGCTAGAGTAACCCTCACTCCCAGTTCTAACCCCTCAGAAGTTGTTTTTTTTATCGATTTCGATAACTAGTGATTTTCTCAATAAGAAGCAATGCAACATTTGGATTTAGGGGTCCAATTTATGAAACCATGCCTCGAGAGTGGATGGGAAATGTGGTCACCTATTCCATGCTAAACAAGCATGCAGAATCTTATGGAGCTCAAAAATGTTGCTTCATTAGGATTTTATGCCCCAAGGAAGAATTGCCAAGAGTCCCCGAAATGGTTTGGGATGCGACTTGCAACTGGGAAAAAAATGAAAACAGAGACTCAAATTGAGGAATCGTCAACTCCGATAGATTCCTGGGATAAGATTTCAGCTAGAGAACCCCTCACTCCCAGGTTCCATGCCTCAGAAGTTTCTTTACTCATTGATTTTGAGAACTAGTGTTTTGCTCAGATTGAAGCAAAAAAACATTATTGGATTAAGGGGTCCAATTTACAAAATTGTGCCTTGGGAGTGGACGGAAAATATAGTCACCTAGTCCACACCTAAACAATATTGCAGCATCTCACAGAACTCAAAAATGCTTCTCCATTAGGTTTTTATGCCCTCGGGAGCAATTGACCAAGAGTCCCTGAAATGGTTTGGGATGTGACTTGCAATTGGGCATATAACGAATATCGAGATTCACATTGAGGAACCATCGAATTCAATGGATTCCTAGGATAGGATTTCATCTATAGCACCCCTCACTCGCGGGTTCCATGCCTTAGAAGTTGCCTTAATCATTGATTTCGAGAACTAGTGTTTTGCTTAGTTTGAAGCAATGAAAAATTTGGATTAAGGGTCCAATTTATGAAACCATGCCTCAGTAGTAGATGGATAATTTGGTCACCTATTCCATGCCTTAACAAGCTTGCAACATCTCACGGAACTGAAAAATGTTGCTCTATTAGTCTTTTATGCCCTGAGCGGGAATTGGCCAAGAGTCCCCGAAATGGTTTGGGATGCGACTTGAAACTGAGTATAAAATGAAAACCGAGTCTCATATTGAGGAACCATCATCTCTATTGGATTCTTGGCATAGTATTTTATCTAGATCACCCCTCACTCTCAGTTCCAACCCCTCGGAATTTTTCTTTTTCATCAATTTCGATAATTAGTGCTATGCTCAGTAAGAAGCATGCAACATTTGTATTTAGGGGTCCAATTTATGAAACCATACTTTGGGAGTGGATGGACAATGTGGTCACCTAGTCCATCCCTAAACAAGCATGCAAAATCTCATGGAGCTCAAAAATGCTGCTCTATTAGGCTTTTATGCCCTGAGGAGGAATTGTCTATTGGACACATCGACTACACTAAGAGTGGGGGGGTGAACAGTGTAGGGCTCTTTTTCCCAAAAATCCTTAGTTAAAAATCACCATTAACTCATTGCCCATTTTTTTCATTTATAACCAGTTAAATGTCAACACATATCAGCAATATATCATCAACAAGTCATCACCACAAGGAACACAAAGAACACAAGATGTATGTACAATTTTCTTTTTATTACGGACTACAATCTTTGGGTTTTTCAGCAACAATTGAATAGAATACAACTCTACAAGAGCACCAGATCTATAATTCAAGACTCAGCTTACACCCTCAGCACCAACTAAGATGAGGCAACAATCCTCAATAGATATCAATCTGTACCATAAACAAGTGCATCAACCATGCACCAACCTGTGCCAAACAACGTGTAATCAACCTGTACCATAAACAAGTTCATCCAACCATGTACAAATTATACACCAATCATGTGTCAACTACTCATAAAAAATGACTCATCAATATGTACCAACATCATCAACTATACACCTCATGTATGTGCCAACTCATCAACTGCTTGTCTCAACCATGACTAGTTTTGGATTAGTCAACAACCCTAACTTGAAATAATCATAACTTTGTACCTATAATAAAGATGTAAAACTGATACACAATGTTCTTTAGTGTGTTTTATGCAACTCCTCTAGGTGTCACTACTTGGAACCTCTCATAAAAGGAGTTATAGCAAAAATGGCATACCTTGCTGAATTCTGGCTTATTATAGAGAGAGACCTTGTAGAGCGTGCCCCACATGGAATATTTGTTGAATTGATCTAAAAATTTTACACAACATACTTCAGATTTTAATCTAACCCACAAAATTGGTCTCACTGAATTTGTATATTTTATTAAGAAGTTATGACGTTTTTACCCAAAACACCTGGTTTAGACTAGTTTCAGGACTAGCCAAAAACCTTATTTTCCACGGAGTGTATCTCCAAAAATGAACGACCCACTAGATGAATTTTTTACCATAGATACTTGGATATGTTTCCTCAGTGGAATATCAATCTCACAATCTGAATCATTATAGAAAAAAAGTTATTATGAAAATGGTGAGATGACCTGTAAATAACATACCCTAGAAAGCATCATGAAAATAATTTATCCTCCCTTGAATTCTGAGCCTCTTTTATTCACCTTCCCTCTGAAATTTAGCTTAGATATCCTTTGGTTACCTCATTCACCTATATATCTTCAATATTCTCAAGTGTTCCACACCAAAAATGCTCAAGAATCTCTCACAAGAAGCTCTCCTCCAATACTCCAAAAGATATTCTCACAAGAAGCTCTCCATTGATCCACAAAAAGGATGATCTACAAGAGACCATTGATATCTTATTTATAATTTCATCCTCTAGGTCACTTAACCCATTTTTAGGTTACTTAACCCACTTCTAGGTCACTTAACCTATTTTCCTTATTTTAGGGTTAATCACTTTCCATAAATAGAAAGTTCTCCAATACTTTATCATTTAAATATTCCTTCTTGATTTTGTCACCTTACTTTATCATTTCTTGATTTTGTCACTTCTCTTTATTATTTAAATAATTCACCTTGACTTTGTCACTTTACTTTATCATTTAAATAATATTAACCCGTTTCTAGGTCACTTAACCTACTTTCCTTATTTTAGGGTTAACCACATTCCATAAATAGAAAGTTCTCCAATGCTCTGTCATTTAAATATTCCTTCTTGATTTTGTCACCTTACTTTATCATTTCTTGATTTTGTCACTTATCATTAATATCTAAATAATCCAACTTGACTTTGTCACTTTACTTTATCATTTAAATAATGATTTCTTCTTTTAGGTCTTTGACTTCTTTGACCTTGGGGGCTTCAAGCCTTCATGTTGGGGCCCTTCATCTTCGTAAGGCCATAACTCTCAAACCACAAGGAGTTATGTGACATTCCACATACCACCAGAAGTGGCATGACAAGCACTATCCATATAGGATAGTTTCACCAACAATTTCCTTGATCTTCATCTCATTATTCAAAATACAAGAATGGGTCCTCCAACCATTCTTCTAGGATAACTCAATCCGCAAAGTGTCTTCCCATGAGGGCGTTCACCATAAGGGGACCACTTTGGAGTTCATCCATTTGTGCACCTTATCAATCATGATAAGAAAATAATGATATCATGGGCCCTCCAACCATTCTTTTAGGATAACTCAATCTGCAAAGCATCTTCCCGTGAGGGATTTCACCATAAGGGGACCACTTTGGAGTTCATCCATTTGTGCACCTTATCAATCATGATAAGACAATAATGAGTAATCTATACATTTTTCTAACAATGCATCATATACCAATGAAACCAAATTGATCCATTTCATCATGTATCAATGACAACTCATTGATCCATCTTCATCATATCAATGACAACTCATTGATCCATATTCATATATGCATTCTCATAAAGGAAAATACATATTACATTACATCAATCATCAATTAATCAATCCTTTGGCATCAATCAATCACTTGACATCCATCAACGAAATCAATCAATCAAACCATTGGCATCATTGACAACATTATCCAACAATCTCCCCCTTTGGCATTGATGGAAATACCAATATTGATGTCAACACCAATTACCAATTATTGATGTTAACATGTAGATAAGGAAAGCTCTACATCAATAGTCAATGTGACTATCTCTACCAATCAATAATCATCAATCACATCAATGTGACTATCTCTCCCCCTTTGACATCAATATCAAAGGGCCATTTTCCTCTTGGGGATGCTCCCCCTGCTTGAACTTTCCTTGGGGCTGCTCCACTTGTTTGAGTGCCTTTGACCTTCCTCTGAATAATATCTCTCCTTTTGAACAAGGGATATCACTTTGATGTAATGTTGAAAATACATTGAACATACTCCCCCTGTGACCTGTTAGGACCACACTATGCACCTTTTTCCCTACACTTTTTGCCATTATTATACCCTTCGTCACTTGTATTTAGATTCATAATACCACTTTTTCCGATCATCTCAAAGGTATACAACGTCCTTTCTCATCACTATATGCTTAATCTGTTTTGCATGATATTTTACATCACTCTCGTACTTAACCATTGATTAGAAGTGCATAAGTGTCCATAACTGAAGATTAGCATTAAAGGCCGGTGCTGAAACACAGAACTGTCCAAAGTCGCTGAAACACGGAGCTGCTACACAGTCCGAAGTTGCATATGCCGAAACACAGAAGCTACTACACAGTCCAAGGACGCATATGTTGAAACATGGAGCAGCTACATAGCTCGAGGATGCAGATGCCGAAACACGGAGCTGTCACTCATTGCAGATGCTGAAACACAGAAGAGACCGCCACGATGCTGAAACACGAGCCATGACAGTTAGCAGTCAAGGCCGACACAGTCAAGAGAGCAATTCACGTGGCTAAAACAGCCCGTGAATTGCGATGCTGAAACAGCATCAGCAGCTAGGAGAAGAAGCTGTTACACCAGCTGTAACAACAATATTTCATGCAGCTCCTGTATTAGCATTTGGTTGCGTGAGAATAGGACATCCTATGCTGATTTAGAAAGAAGATCCGATTTAGTGTAGGATTCAGATATTCCTTGTAATGATTGTATCGATGGGATTTCCTCTTTAAATTCAAGGGAAATCACCATTCGAAGAATCCAAGTTTTGATGTACTGAAGTAACTCCAGAGAAGCGGGACGTGTTCGATCTTTCCAATTTGTAATGTGATATTTCAACAGATGAATATAAGACTGCTTTGATAATTCGTCTCTAAGTTTTCCCATTTCAGGGGAATCATGTGAGAAGGGAGGGCCCACCTTCATCGCAAGATTCACCCATTAGATAGGAGTGTGCTTGTTTAATTTCTGTTTATGTTTTACTGTCATTTGCTGAAACACTGTTTTAATGGATTGCGCTTTGCTGAAACACTACTGACTTGGTCTTAATTATTGAATGGAAGTTGTCATTTATTTTATCAGCAGACTTGTGTGATGATTTCGTGAGATTAGCAGAGAATTGGTTAAAAGATCCCTGCTCAGACAGAAAGGGATCGGGACATCATACCCTCTGTAGAATTTGTTTAATGCTGCAAGTGTGCTAGCAGATATTTGTTTAAAGTGTCCCTGCTCAGACAGAAAGGGACTATAACGCCTGGTCTTCTGTAGATTTCCTTTACCCCTGCAAGTGTGCTAGCAGAGATTTGGTCAAAGTGTCCCTGCTCATACAGAAAGGGACTATAACACCTGGTCTTCTGTAGATTTCCTTTACCCCTGCAGTGTGCTAGCCAGAGATTTGGTCAAAGTGTTCCTGCTCAGACAGAAAGGGACTACGATACCTTGTCTTCTGTAGGTTTCATT
>JASDQU010258374.1:0-15693 GCA_032191745.1 Picea mariana | reverse complement strand
TCTTAAAAAAAAAAAAATATAATAATAATGTATGTATTTGTTTTTAAGAAAAAATGTTTATGGAGTTTTTTTTTTCAATTTATTTTGAATGAAAATTAAAAAAAATGATTAAGAAATAAAATACTATTTTTCTTATTTATAAGTCAATTTGAAGTTCTTTGTTCATGACAATGTAAATGATTAGGGTCATTGTTTCAATTAAGTTGTAATTTGAACTCCAAAAATAAAAAGAGTACTACTGGTAGCATCAATTTTCGATTTGAGAGTCAATTTTCTGTAATGGTAATTGTTGTCAACGACAAAATTTCAAAGAAGTCACAATTTTATCTACTCTGTAAAAAAGGGGTGCTACCAGTAGCACCCCTTTTTGAAATGACGGTTGATTTTGGTGTTTTTGACACAAAAGATGGTTTGTTTTGCACTAGAGTTCTCATTTTGAGATCACAGTTGTTGTTAAGTTGGTAATTATGTTTAGTCTAGTCGCTTGTTGTAATTCATCTGACCCATGACACCCCCCGTAAACTCAGAAAATTGAAAAGTTCCCATATTTCCTTGATTAGATCTCATTTATCTGGTCTCAGGGATATGTGATTGGTCTGTACCTTGGGATGTTGTCTCTGATTGAGTCCTTTTGTGATACCTTTTGTCTTCAACTCGGTTTGAAGTGTGTTTATGTGGCTTACTTGGATTTCTTGTTTACACTTGTTTGTTGACTAATGATCCATTGAATTTGGGTAGTTCATCCAACATATCTGATTAGATCTGGTAGTGTCCTATATTGATTGCATTTGGTTTGTTTATCCTCTTTTGATTGGTGTTCATTACTAGATCTACTTTCATAGATAAGTTTTGGGTTGATATTTTCGTACAGACATTGGAGTGGGATTTTTAGCATCACTGCCATTTTCCTATAGCCCTTTCTTGTTGACTTGTTGGTTTTCCATTAAAAAATTATGTTCTTGTTTAGATTAAGAAACCATTTGCATAATATTTTAAAAAATGAACAAAAAATATTTGCATGTTTAGAAGCTTTTGAAGCATTAAAGACAAAGTGCATTGTTGAAGTGTTTGGTTTTATATCTTGTCAAAAGTTTGGATCTGATTTGTTTTGCACTATTTCTTGGTGTTTGAGAGGTTGTATTTTGAAGTTTACAAAGATAAATATCTCTTTTCCTTTACAAAGATAATTATTATTTTTTCATTTCTTTGGTTGGGTCAAGAGTAAACAACATAAAGGTTTCATCCATTTTCCCTTCGACATAAAAATGACCACAAGAAAAGAATTTGTAAATTAAAATCAATTAGATTCTTTTCTTTGTTAGAAAACCAACATTAGATAGGTTTAGGGCCTTGGAACATGATTGGAGAGTGAACTCTCCAAGTTCATCAAAATGAAACCTAAAAGTCATTAAACTCATTTTTTCAACCATTTTGTTGTGAAGGTCTTCTAACACAGGAGTCAAGCATGAGGTCACATTGGGGAAAGTAGGGAGATTACCCTTCTCTGCTTGCTTTTGTGTTTACAATATCGCTTCAATTACTACGTATATGAGGGTTTTTTTTGTGCCATGCCTCTATGTGAGGTAACTCCTTCAAAGATTCAGGCTTATTCACCTTTCCCTTAAGTGACCTGTGATTGTTCGCTTGGTCATTGATTGTGAGGTGGTATCCTTAGTGACCTTTCCTATGTAGCTAGAAAGGTGATTATAGGTGGGATGCTCCTGTGGTACTTGGGGCAGACATTCATTCACAGTCTCAGTCCCCCCTATGGTAAAGCGTTCTTGTATTGGTGAGGGCTACCTTGTATCATTCATCGTAACTACTCCTCATACTGTTTCTATCCAATCTTGTGGGGACTTCATCTCCCCCAGAGGGTTGGTTTTCGAAATCCCCCCCCGAGCCATTTATTTACTAGTTGTTATCCTAGGTTTGTACATATGGGTGTGATATTTGGTTTTGAGTCTATGTTGGTCTTGGGTTGAATTGTCTTTGATTTTCACGTATTATTTTCACCATTGTTGAATCACCATGTTGGTCCCATCGATTACGAGGACTAGGGCCAATCACAGAGGTACAACGACCTCTTAAGAGGTGTGAGATAGGTGACTACAAATTTGAAGAGTCCCATCTTTGGTTTGAGGAGACTGGTTTGGTTGAAGTGGAATTGGTTTATGAAAGTCCTCCACCCAACTTTAACCCTTTTCTAACTAATCCTAAGGCACCCGTACTTGTCCAGGTGAAGGAACTTTTTAGTGAACCTTTTTCTTTGTTAACCAACCTTTTCACCATGTTAGGCCCAAGTGTTTCTTCCAATGGGGCTAAGCCATCAATCCCATCTATGAGTGGGATTTGGGGTATCCAAGTGATTTTCACATTACCATCCCTGACCACCATTGGGCCTACACCATTTTTTCCTATTTCTATGGGTCTCTCTATCTAGGGGACACCAGTCATGTCTTCTTTTCCATCCACTAGTATATCTAGCATTCCGACACCCATTCCATCCATTTCTATGCCCACAATTGGATACTCTTCTAGTGGGGTCCCAAGCCTTAGTTTCAGGATGGGGAGTGGAATTCCTTCCATCTCCACCATTTCTATGAGCGACTCGGTGTTGTTGAGTGTTGGTTTTCCTTTTGGGTGGAACTTTTCTAGCGGTTTTAGGGTTTTCCCTAGTCAGGTTGGTGGTGGTGATAAGTCAATTGGGATTAATTTCCCATGGGTTAGTATATTTTTCCCAAATGGCACATCCCTTGGGATAAACTTTGCACAATAGGAATGTTATCCCTTTATTTATACCTCCGGTCCCAGGGGGTTCTTCCCCGGGACTAGTCTTGTGAACACATTTCCTTTTGGGTCTACACCTACCCCTAGAGGAAATACCCTAGGGGGAATGTGTAGTACTGGGAGCAGCTATTCTCATGGGAGTGCCACCATCCCCCAGGGCACTCATTCTTCTGGAACAATACAACCCTCTAGTAGAAAAAATGTAGGGGGACGACAAGGTTCATCTAAGACTTCAAGAACTTCATCTACCTCCCAGTTTCATTTGATAATATTCCATTTCCTTTCCTTGCAATTCTATACTTGCCGTATTTTTCACATCTGAAAAATGACCCTATTTCACATAAAACTTCATGGTCGTTCATGCCTGCTAATATTTCATTAGACATGCCCAAGTTCGATAGAAATCTGGGAGAAGGCCCCTCCACACACATAATGACATATCATTTGTGGTGCTCATACAATTCCTTAATGAATGATAATGTAAGGTTGTGTATTTTCCAAATATTCTTGACTGTAAGTGCTGACAAATGGTATGTTGAATTAAAAGGTCCTTCCTTTAAAATTTGAATGACCCAACGATGGCATTTCTAATGCATTACCAATTTCTCAGATGATATGATATCGGAACATAGATCTCGAAATATCTACAACAGGATACCTCCCCTCACATTTATGGTCATATATATGAGTGGAGATGAAGATATAGGATGATTAAGACTTATATTCTAGACAAAATACTAATGGAATGGTTTAAAAATCCCCTCTTACCACCCATTTCCAAAGATTAAGCTATGGTCGAGGTGAATCCCAAAGAGCAAGCCATCATGCATTCCCATCACTTAGATTTGACTTACTCTTAGTTGGGGACTCTTTATGATATTATCTTGCAGCTCCTAAGCCTTAGACAGATACCAGAAAACCAAACCCAAGACTCCATGTTGATGGTGTGGTGGGTTCTGTATCCCATGCCATTGTTGGCCAGTTAGTTGATCAGATGGGTCACATGTCCATTTCATCATTCTTGTCAGATATTGGTCCTAATTCTCAAACTATAGTGGTCCCCACTTAGACCTCTAAGGTGAATTTAGTGCAATCTAGGTGACTAAATAATACACAACAACTCAGAGGAATAAAGAAGAGGAATAAAAAGAAACTTTCCACTATTGAGAAAAGGATCGGTCCCACCGAAAAAAATCAAGGGGGTGGCATGAAGGATACAAATAAGAGTTGGTTCCACCACATGATTTGTGGGTAGGACCATCCTACTCATCATTGTCCTTGAAAATATGAGTTCCATCGATTTTTGTCTCAGCAAATTCCCCCCCAACATCCTATTGTCATAACTCATCCTTTCCTCCCTCAACCTCAACACATGGTTGTAGCAAATCCCACCCCTCTACAAGGGGAATGGAAGATACCCCTCAACATAAGGGGTAATCTTCGTATGCTTCAATTTTAATGTGTGACCAAATGGTCAATTTGTATACTTGAGACAAGAACTATGACAATTTTGAGGCTTCTCCTATTGTGATAAATCCAACATAATCTTCCCAGCCTGGTGGCCTTCTTTATCTAGAGAAACTATCCTTTCACACACCACTTTTCCCCTTGAAGGGTGTCCTTCGATGAACAACACATAACCCAAATACAAGGGCCTCCCACAAAAAAAATATTGTGGAAGACTTGGCCCATGCACCATGTGCCATGTCCACACTCGAAATCCTCCAAAGATTCCTAGCACAACGAGAATCCTTGTTGTTTTCAATAAGTGGGGTTGATCCCTCATATTTAAGCTTGATAACCTTTGATTCTGATTAGGTTCATCATAGGCTCTCCCATCAAATGGATTTCTAGATCAAGGTGAGATCGATGGGGACAAATATTCTTCCCACTATGATTGATGAAGGAACCTTGAATTGCATTGTGTATATGTCCTATGGGAAGGCCTTCGACTGTCCAAAGCTTGACACTTCTACAACATCATTGAAAGAATTTGATGGACATGTTCCAGCCCCATGGGATTATCACTTTCTTACCCGTCGTGTTAGGTGGTAAGAATGTCTTTATTGTTGTAGAGGTAGTCGACGTGCCTCTTTTAATACAATTTGTTACTCGGTCACACTTGGTTCTATGATATGACAACAATTGTCTCCTCGGTCTCTCTAGTATTTCACTTCCCCCACCAAGGGAAAATTGTTACAATTGATCAAATTGTGTTTTGTACCCCAGACCTTGGATCCAACTCAGGCTCTACTGTACCCTTTATTGGTTATGACTACAAATATTACATGAGTGTTGGAGAGGGGATGTTCAAAGAATTGTCAGTCATGGGAATATTCCCTCTTGCCCCATCACCTCTTGCTTTGAACATTTCTCCTATAAATATGATTTTTTCATTTACCAATGATTCCCTTGGGTATTCCATCCCTTGGGTGGTACCTCATCTTGAGGATGTTCAATCATATGGATCTTCCATGCCACTTACTGTGGTCAATATTGTCGATCTGAAAATCCCATCAGCATCCACTAATACTGGTCAACAAATCCATCTTCATATGGAGTGTGATCAACCTACTCAACCCGCATGGGTTGTCGACTCTCCGCTTTCACATGATTTTCTAGATACCGAGTTGCCTTCAGAAGAGGCCATCCTAGAAGTCATGGATTCCATAGAAAATCCAACAGATGAGGTGATGTATAGATGATATTTTCCTGATTCAGAAGAGACGAGAGTTATCATGATGAGTTTCAATCCAGGACTGGGGGAATTTGTTGATGCATACAGTATAATTCCTAATATCGATCCTTTTCCATCTTGGTTATCTTTTATAGAAATTACAATTGAATTCTCTACTTCCCATTACACCAAAGATTTACATTTTGTACCCCCTTTACGCTTTGATGGGAATATTCAATGAACTATGATAGCTCATGAAACTAATCATGATGAGTGTCTTCATACTCATAAATTCATTACTATGTGGCATGGACCTAGCATGGTGTGCCATAGGATGCCAACAACATCCCATGATGATGAAAAGGATCCTTGGTCAAAGCCTAGAAATGGGTCTACATTGTATAAAGAATCAATATGCGTAATTCCTTGTACATAGGTCTATGGTGTGAGTGATTTTTGCTTTTCATGTATCATATCCAAAAAATCCAAAAATAGTTTCTTTTTTGAGATTTCAATATGCATTTTGACCTTGGAATATAGTTTACATGCATGGAAATAAATATGGGGATTTGTTTTTATGGAAATGACGACTTCAACTAAATTTGAGGTATGTGTTCCCTAAACTAGCATATAGGAACAGGTTTTTCCCTGCATCCACGATTTTCATTATTAACAATTCATTTTTTTGTCACCTACCTTGGGATTGATCTCATCAAGTTGTAACAATGTTTTAACATCTTAACTTGTTAGAAAAATAGGATCATGGAGAAATAAAAAAAAAAAAATGCAGAAATGAAATACAAAAGATACACAATACAATAGAGACACAGATATACGTGGTTCACATAGTGAGGGCTACGTCCACCAGAGAAATTGTCAGGTCCTTCCTTTATTATAATCCAACAAATGAAGGGATTCAACCTACAACACACCCATTGAAGATTCCTCTTCTTTCTCTCAGTATCCTAAATTAGAATACAATATTCATAATGATCCATAGCCTCAATACATTTCCCTCATAAAAGAGGGTTTCCTTCTAGGGAAAAAAACCCTAAAATAACTTCTACCGTCATATCTGCAACCTTATAATGAACAGTCAAGATTTACAATGAAATTAAAATATACATATACAAGGAAATGTTTCCTTCGGGGACTTCTCCCCTGAACCCCCACTTTCCCCCGGACCCCCCAATTGAGGGGATGGACCCCCTGGACCCTTCAAGGGGGGTAACCGCCCCTTGCACACCCCTTCGTGAAGGAATGTACATTCTTTCGGGGTGTAAAGTCTTCATGGGTTATAAACACAGATGAAAACAAAGACCTATAAATCAAGAAGATAATCAGGCTTCATAACCAAGATAACTTGCATGGTAGTTCCTACCCTCCATGGGAACCCTAGAGATCACCCATATTTCCATTTAGTGCCCACATTGAAATTTCCTGTAGGCCTGATGTTGGCATAGGGGCAGACCCAGAGTTCAGCTCCAAGAGCACACCAACAAGCCCTAACTACTGGCCCTTTCGGCTACACCTGTGAAGTAGATGTAGTCTCACCCGAAGTAGCTATGGGGGGGTTGCAGGACAAATATGTCTACAACCAAGGGAAATATCAAGTGGATCCAATACCAGAACAATACATCATGCCTATATCGCTTATCAACTTAGATATACTCCATACATCTATCGTATCTACCACAGCAATGCAATAACAGTATATCAAGGAAAAATAACACAACATCAATCACACACACAAGACAAATATATGTGGTTCACCCTCTCTCTAGGGCTACGTCCATAGAACTATGCTTTATGATAAATTACGATGGAATCATATAGTTCTAATCTACACTATTAACCAACAGATCTTCTCTCTCTCTCTCTCTCTCTCTCTCTCTCTCTCTCTCTCTCTCTCTCTCTCTCTCTATTTCTCCCCTTCCTGTGCACCCCGCTGTAGGACTTGATCTTCGCACCCAGCTTAAGATCTTACAATATCAGAAGGCTCTTCACTCATCACTTCTCTCAAAAAATCAAAAACAATCATAGCAACAACAATAACACCAACTCGACCCAGGTCATGTTGACCTTTATTTATACATTACAATCACTCATTGACATCCTTAGGCCAAAACTTAGGTGTCAAAACCCTATATACCAAAACCCTAGATGTCTAAAACCCTAGATACCCAAACCCTAGGTGTCTAAAACCCTAGGTCAACTTGACCCGTGTTTTCAAAGCTTCGCCAACCTGTCTTTTCTTCCTTCTCGCGTGGTGCTCCAAAGCATCTAACGGTGGATTTTTCTACTTACTGTGTTGTCCATGATCCTTCTTCCTTGCTAACTTGTCATCCTTGATCTCCTCGTCCAATGACCTACTTTCTCGGGCTTCGCTCTGCCTTTTTTTCTCTTTTGCTCGCTTCGACCCAATAATAGTCACTGTTTCTTTCGTGTAGTTTGTTTTTCTCCTTTTCTTCCTTGATCTTCGCTTCCTTCCATAACCAAGGGCCAACAACCCCCTAACACTCACCTGTGACTCATCCCAAGGCACTTTAGATATGGTTCTTCTATTTTACTTTGACTTCAGACTGCACAGTTCAGCCTTTGCTTTCTACTCTATGCCTCCTCTTCCTCCTTGTGCATACTATATTTTCTATGTCTGGTACCCAGTTTCAACTGCACCTGGTAGCTAGACCCTTTTCCTTATGCTTCTACTAAGAGTTGTGAGGCAGCTGGTTGTCATAGTACAACTTCAGTCGGCTCCCATTCACTAATCCTTCCTTCCATTCTCCCTTTAAAGTCTTCAACTGCGTAACTCCTCCTTCTATAACATGAGTGACCTTGTATGGCTCGAACCAATGTGTTCTAAACTTCCCAAGATGCTTGATGAAATTACTATCATATACCAGCACTAGATCACCTTGTCTAAATGCCTTCTTCTTGATGTGCCTATCATGGTAGGCCTTCTCTCTTTCCTTCTATACTTGCTGATGGAATCATGCGATAAATCTGTCCTCTTCGAGTTTGACCAACTATGAAAGCCTCTCTTGAATAGCGTCGGTGTCATCCATATCTGTAATGGAAGCAATTATCAAGCTTGGCATCAAGTATTCCATTAGAACAACAACTTTGAGACTATAAACCAACTTGAAGGGGGTCTGCATTGTTAACTTCTTGAAAGTGGTTCTATAGGCCCAAAGTACTGCTAGTAATCTTAAATCCTAGTCATCCCTGTTCACACTGCAAATATTCGTCAACGTTGTCTCCAAGATCTTGTTGAACACTTCCACTGTCTCACTTGCTTGTGGATAATAAGGTGTGCTCTTCTGATGGCAGAATGCAAATTCCTTAGTCAAGGTTTCAACAGCCTTATTTATGAAATGTGTGCCTTGATCACTCAAAAGGATCTTTGGGCATCCAAACCTGGATATGATGTCATCAAATATGAAGCACACAACTGTAGTTTCACTACAGTCCTTAACTGCTCTTGTTTCAGCCCATTTGGTCAAGCATTTTGTCGCAGTAATGATATACCTTGGTCCTGTGCACTTTCCTGGTGGGTTTATAGGTCCCACAAAATCAATGGCCCATTTCTCAAATGCTTGTAAGGTCAGTTGTGGTGCTAATGGCATTTCATCCCTTCGGGAAGGTTTCCCAACTCTTTGGCACACATCCCAGGCTTTGTAATAGTTTTTAGCATCTCTGTGTAAGGTAGGCCACCAAAAGCCATCTCTAAGAACCTTTTGTGCAGTTACTTTCCCTACATAATGTCCTCCTGTGATGCCTTCATGAGCTTCTGCAAGGATCATCAGTCACTCTACTTCCATAATGCAGCTTCTCAATATCTCATCAGGTCCCATTTTGTATAGCTATCCAACTATAAGCGAAAAGTCTGCAACACACACTACTAGTTGTTTCTTCTGGGGAATTGTATATTCACTAGGTTCCATTCCTATTGATAGGAACTGGACTATTTATATGAAGTGGTCATCAATATTTCTAATGGATAACAACTGTGCATCTGACAGTGTGTCCTCCAAACTAGTGGGTTCTTCTCCATGTTCCAACCTCGAAAAGTGGTCAGGAACTTTGTTCATTCTTCTTGGCTTTACTATGATCTCAAAGTCATATTCTTGAAATATCGGAATCCATCTGCATATTCTCCCCCCCAACACTAGCTTGTTGAATAGGTATTTCAGCATGGAGTGATCAGTAAACATTTTAAATTGTCCTCCCAACAAGTAGTGGAAAAATTTATGTAGTGCATACACCATGGCTAACCCTTCTCGCTCAGTGGTGGTTTCGTTGACCTCTACAGTTGATAGATTCCTACTAGAAAAAGCTAATGGATGATAAATCTCTCCTTCACCAGGTTTTGCTAACACTTCTCCTAAGGAAATAGAAGATGCATAGACATGCACATAAAACTCCTTACTCCAATCTAAGAAAAACCAGAATAGGTGCAATAGCCATTTTCTATTTCAGTGTGTCGAAGATCTCCTGGCATTCTTCTGTCCAACTGAACTGACAATATTTCTTCAAAATATTCTCAATGGGTGTTGTAATCTGGTCATATCCTTTATTGAACTTCATGTAATATCCTGTGTGTCCTAGCGTAGTGCATAGCTATTTGACTGAAGTAGGAGGTGGTAGATCAACTATAATGAAAATTTTAGATGGATCAACCAATAATCCCTGCTTGCATACAATATGGCCTAACAACACTCCAAATGGTGAGAATAAGATGCACTTCTTCAGATTCAAGGCAATTTGACACTGCCTGCATTTGTGCAACATTAGCCTTAGACATTCAATATGATTCTTTAATAAACTAAAAGCAGTCCATTCATCAAAGTATGCTTCTAGAAATTTATGCAAAAACTCCTTGAATGATTCAACCATCACCCTCGAAAAGATGGTTGGGGCATTCTTTAATCCAAATGGCATCACTGTATACTGATAGGACCCCCATTCTATTGCAAATGTGGTCTTGTGGCGATGTTCCTTGGCAATCCATATCTAATGGTATCCTGAAAATCCATCTGTAAAAGAATATACTTCCTAGCCTCCCACATTATCTAACACTTCATCAGTGAATGGAGTAGGGAAGGGATCATGCAAACAAACATCATTCAACTTTTTAATATATACGCAGATCCTGATCTCTCCTGTCTTCTTATCTTGTACCACCATAGGGCTAATCCACTCTGACTCTTCCATAGGTTCTATAATCTCTGCTTCCATCATTCTGTCGAGCTCAATCTTCACTTTCTCTTTATATTTAGGGTTCAATATGTAGGGTCTCTGTTTGACTAGTCTAGCATCTGGCTTCAAAGGGATCCTTATCTCTCCCATAGGCCCTTTAATGCCCTTCATATCAGTGAACTTGGTTGGAAACAAGTCTTGATATTCATGCAGTAATTTTGTAATTTTGTCAATAGTGGCAACATCCCAATAATCTCCAGCATTCGCAAGCTTCGATGTCTGTTCTGTTCCAATATTGACCTTCATAATCTTGATTTCCTGTCCAATGAATGGTAACTCAACTCTTGGTCCTTCCACATCTCTTTGGCCTTATGTTTCTGTAATGTTCACCTTTCTCGGATCATCATATTCATCAACATTGATGTTGTAACAGTCTTGCAGTTTCTATAGAGGTGCAGTCCATTCGTCCTCATCTTGATCCAAAGGGAGGATAGAGGCCTCCTCAAATACTTTCTATCTAACAATTTGTAGTGCTTGATCTACTGAAGGATATTGACTTTCAAGTAAGAAGGTAGTTACAAAATTTTGAGTCATACCTTTTCAATCTGTGGTGATGAGGTACAACTCTGCTTGAAGGTACCAGTTGATAGGTGTTGTGTCCAGTGTGTTGATGAATTTGTGTACCCACTTTTCTTGAGGAACATTTCTCCAAGCTTCCTCACAGCTTCGCACATGGTCCTTTGGGAATCTTTGACCTATGTATCGAAATTCATAGCCTTCTACTTGTGCTAAGAACTACGTTGTCATCAAGGTACAACATTGTACCCAATCTGTAATATTGCTTTTGTGTGTCCCCCACCATCTTTTTGGGGTTTCTTTTAGGGCCTCATCCATCGCCAACAATATTTGTTGCATTGGTAAAATTTCTTCAAAGTCTGAAAAGAAGGTTTCTAAAGGATTTAGACCATCAAAGGTGGGTAATTTACTTACTGTTGTGCCGATCCAGCAAACATCTCTGGCTAGTCTAGCATATCTTCTTGTAGGTACTTCATAAATTTTATTCTTCCAGTTCTCCAGTGCTTCTTCTGAGTCTGATGAACATACTCCATCTTAAGTTTCCATCAGCTGTAGGATTAATGTAATCATGTTGTCTGGCTGTTAATTTGTATATAATTTCTAGTTCATATGCACGGTCTTCTTCTATGATGGGCTCTGTGTATCACTGACCTTCATCTGGATCTAAGGGTGCAATGACCCTAAGTAAATATTTTTCAAAATTCATACATCTCTTCTTTAAATCAACCACAATGGAATTATTGAAGGCCCAATCAATTCCTAACAGTGCAGGGTAAGGGCATTTGTCATCAACTATCTCAATTACCTCAAAATCTGCAAATGTTCTTACTCCATCAATGTCCACAGGGACATGTCCTAGTCTTCCAAAGGGGCTTACTACCCGCTGATTAGCCATCCTGAGCCTGATAGGGTAATATATCAGCGTCAGTTTTCCCATTAGTGCCCAAGTTTGCTTCGTCATGACATTGACCTCCGACCCTAAGTCGAAGACCACATAGTCTATATCATATTCTCCTATTTGAGCATTCAAGTGTAATTCCTTATTTTTCCTTCCCTTTTGAGCGATTTGGTGTACTTCCTTATTCAATAACGGGTCAGTCTTTGCTAGCTCATATTGTCTGATTAAAGTGTGTAGTTCTTGGATAACGCTCTCATCTTGAATCAACTTAACACAAGTATATAAAAATTCCATGAGCTTTCTTACCTCTTTTCCTGCTCTTGGCAAAGCAGACTGGTCAACTACCTGAGGCATTCCATACTCTCTTACTTCTGGTCTTGTATTTGATGAAGAAACTTGGCATCCTCTGAACTCTTTTCTTTCTTTCTCAAATATTTGTCTTTCCTTCTTTGCATCAAAGGTTTGGGTCTTCTCTTCAGCTTTCCTAATTCCTAAATCTTCTATAGTCTTCCCTTGGGTCATTCTGTCATCTCCTGTAACAACACCTCCTCTAGTAATAAAAGAGACTTTAGGGTCTTCTCCATGAGGTTCAACTTTGATCAATTGTATATGTGGGTTCTGTTGAGGTACTCATTTCTCTTGAAGTTTAGCCAGCAATGATGGACATTCTTCGATAACATGCTCGAAGGAGTTGTAGTAGATGCAAGTAGTGCAAGGGTTTTGATAGTCTCTTTCCAAGTGTCCTGGATATGCATAGATATAACAGATGATTTGTCCTCGGCCTCGATCCATACCTCCTCCTCGTCCTTGTTCTCTGAATCCACCATGAGGATTAAAGTTTCCTCTCCCAGGGGATTTTTACTGCGTAGAGTTTCCTTCTTGTTGTACTTCGCCTTGAATCTTGTATATTTCTCTTGAGCTTTCATGCATGAGATCATAATCCCTACAATCCCTATCATCATGTCCCATAGACTTATAGAATGTTCAATACAAATTTGTGGGTGTTTGAACATATTTTTTCATGTAATAGCACTCACCAGTACACTGTCTATTTTGGCATACCTCGCACCAGGGTAAGGTGACTTGCTTCAAAGGGCTCAGAGCTCCAGAGGCCAAGTATTCATGGAATAGATGGAATTTCTCCTTTTCATGGCCTTTTGATCTGCATATGACACACCATATGTCTTCACTTTCATCTTTTCCCTTGTCTTTCTTCATATCTTTGA
This sequence comes from Picea mariana, assembly GCA_032191745.1. Taxonomy (NCBI): domain Eukaryota; kingdom Viridiplantae; phylum Streptophyta; class Pinopsida; order Pinales; family Pinaceae; genus Picea; species Picea mariana. Next base: position 2,330 of record JASDQU010258374.1, on the reverse strand, counting down.
CCTGCAAATACAAACTAGTCAGCTGACTCAAGATCTGACTCATAACTGAGTTGGATTCTCCCATAAGGGTTGATTCTAACTTCATGGTGATCTCCAATGCCTTAGCCTATGAAGAAATATTTTACTACATCAGAGGAAATCTGATGTGTGGTAAGAGGGCAATAATGAACCATTCCTTGTTCTTCTCATCTGGGATCTAAAAAGTCAATCAACATGTCAGGGTCTTGAATCTCTGATCAAACTCCCAAACTGGCTCGGATACCTTCTTCTTTATCTCCTTCAGTTCTTTAATACATTGGGACTCTGACTTAGGTTTCTTAAATTCTTCAATCATTGCATTCTTGATCTCATTCAGTGGCCTAGGCTGCGCAAGTCCTTGGACAAGATTCATGTACCAACTCAGTGTGTGATCTCTTAGGGTAGTACTAAACTAGGTTCTTTTAACTGCTTCATTGGTGGAATTCTTAATATTCCATATGGCTTCAAATAGGAACCACTGTTGATCAGGATCTTCATATCCATCTCCCCTAAAGATAGGGAGCCTCATCTCATCTTCCATAGAGATGCCTAGGTTTCCTTTCTGAGTGTATGTTGAACTGCTAGTAATATTATTCTGAGGACTCTGACGATTCTAACTATTTTGATTGCTTAGTGCTGCTGAATCAATAGGAGGGATCATAGTACTTAGTTCAATGGTTTGCACAGTTCCTGAAGCTTCTGGCTCTTCTTGGTGAAGCTCTTCATTTTCCCCTTCTTCTATCCCAACGGGTTTTGAATGCTCTTCGTCCGTCGGGTCTTCTTCTTCTCCATTGTAGAAACCTTCATCTCTGTAGTTCTTCTTAAAGAGGTTTGCAATATGAACTTCTCTGAATGCTCTCCCACTATGCATATGTCCATCCTTTGTGTCATTGTCGCTGTCTGAATTCTTGAACATTATCCTTTTTAGATTCGACCAATCTACTGTATCTTCAAGATGTTATTCTCATGCAACAACATCTTGATTCTCATCTTCATAAAGTGCAAAAATTTTCCTCTGGGTCCCTTGAAGAAATATCTCTCTGCTTGGCTATATGACTCCACTTTGTCACAACAAACTCAGTGATGTAGCCTCCAATGGTGCTATCAAACCAATTATCCACTGCTCTTGAAATGACGTTATCAACTCTCTTGAACTTCTTGATCAACGCCAATGTCCAAACTACAAAAGGTCTAGATCTGACCTCAAACTGGGTATCTTCTAACCTGGTTAACCACTCATATAGTTCATGATGGATTCCTCTAAAGAATATCTCCTGTATATCAGTAAAAATATGTCTCTCCAACCAATCCTCTATACTAAGATTAGGGTTCTTGTTCTGGGCTTCAACGAAGTCCTTTTCTTGATCCTCTATCCACTTTTGAATCTTTGTCTTTGATGGGAACCACCTTGACATTCCCTCATGAAGATTTCCATCCTAAAAACGAAACCATTTGTTGGCACAGGGGCAAACCCATGGTTCATCTCCAAGAACGCACCAACAAGCCCTAACTACTGGACCTTTCGGCTACATCTGTGAAGTAGATGCAGTATCACCCGAAGCAGCTATGGGGGGTTGTAGGACATATATGTCTACAACCAAGGGAAATATCAAGTGGATCCAATACCAAAACAATACAACATGCCTATATCACTTATCATCTTAGATGTACTCCATAAATCTATCATATCTATCACAATAATGAAATAACAATATATCAAGGCAAAATAACACAACATCGATCATACACACAAGACATATATACATGGTTCACCCTCTCTCTAGGGATACATCCATAGAACTGTGATTTATGATATATTAAGATGGAAGCATACAGTTCTCATTTGTGCTCTTAACCAACAGATCTTCTCTCTCTCTCTCTCTCTCTCTATTTCTCCCCTTCCTATGCACCCATCTCTAGGACTTGATCTTCGCACCTAGCTGACGATCTTACAATACCAGAAGGCTCTTCACTCAGCACTTCTCTTAGACAATCAACAACAATCGTAGCAAAAACAATAACACCAACCTGAACTAGGTCCTCTTGACCTTTATTTATACATTACAATAGCTCACTGACATCCTTAGGCCGAAAGTTAGGTGTCAAAACCCTAGATACCAAAACCCTAGGTGTCTAAAACCCTAGATACCAAAATCCTAGGCGTCTAAAACCCTATGTGTTAAGAACCAAACATCAATATAGCATAGAAAAACCTCAAGAAAAGTACTCAACGCCTTGAAAAAGAGATAATTTCAGATAATAAGCCTCTTCGAGGGGGAAACCTCCTTTTACCCCACTTAAATGTTCAAGTA